>OZ038509.1:69940410-70039465 GCA_964036315.1 Acanthosepion esculentum | reverse complement strand
AAGAAGAAGAAGAAGAAGAAGAAAGGTGAATGAGCGAAAAGAGGCGAGAAGTAAAAATCAAAATGAGGGAAGGAGTAGAGAAGGTTAAGAAGGATAAAGCTGATGATGAAAAAACAAAGAAGAAGCAAAAAAGCCAAAACAGCAGAAGAATGGAAAGGGAGGGAAAAAAGAAGAACAAAAAAGGACGAAGAAGAAAGAGACAAAGAACGAGAGAAAAAGAAGGCGTGAGAAGAAAAAAAAAGCGAAAGAAAAAAAAGGCTCACCAAGAATCAAAGGCAAAAATGAAAGAATATACAAAGAATAAGTAAAGAATAGAAAAGGAAAAGACACAAGAAAAAGAATGAAAGAGAGAGAAGTAAGTCATAATTGAAGGAAAAAGAAACACAAAGAAAGACAAAGAAGAAAAAGAAGAAAAAAAAGAAGAAGAAGAAAGAAAAATTGCCAATGGTAACGGTCTACTATTAATCCGATCGATGTTTGCTGTGAAGATAAATTAGAATTGACACAATCGACGTAAAGAAGATTTGCAACGGGTGTTTCCGCTACTAGCGAAAAGAAAACTGATTAAGGGTCGTTTGAAGGGTGAAGATATTAATAATAATAATAATAATAATAATAATAATTGTTGCGGATTCCGGGAATGGAATCCTGCACAAATAAATAAACAATGCCAGTAATTGAAATAGGAAAATAAGTGCATTGAACGTAAGAATACAAACTTGAAATGAAGATTAGTAGTCCAGGAATGTGGGTTAGTAGAAAGTATATGTACAAGTCTCTGTAAATGAGGTCGTAATTATCTCTCTCTCTCACTCTCTCTCTATGGACTCTATAATAACTCTCGGTGAACACCCTGTGTCTGTCTCCGTATCTCAACCCTGTCTCAACGTATATCAACCCTGCTTCTATAAGTATACTTTGGACGAGTCCATCTTGTGTAAAAAGGGAAGAGCCCCACAATAATAATAATAATAATAATAATAATGATACTAATAATGCGAAATAGCTGTGAAAATTTCACATTTTCATTATGAAGTGTCTTAATTCTTCTTTTAACGATTGAATAAACTTATCCGTATATATATATATATATATATATATATATATATATATATATATATATATATATATATATATATATATATATATATCTGTAGACATTCCCCTATCGCATCGTTAAATATTTGAGCTTAACAGCTTTAACCAAATATTGCAATAAAATAATAGAAAGGGAGCAAAAAAAAAAAAAAAATGAAACTGACGTGAAACATTTCCACCTTTCCTCGTTTCTATCTTTTCTTTTTTCTTTCATTCATTTTTTCATTGAACCCACGTAGCGTCTCTGATATGTCTTTTCTAGCTGTCCAATCGACCAAAACGGAATGGTTCATTATTTATGAGGCATTGGCAGGAAACATTAAACATTCCTTTCACACCAATCATTATTTCTCACATACAATCTAATTAAAATTCATTTATCACAAATAACAAGAACATTTAGTATAAAGTTGCATTCTGTGTCGTCTTTGGATTTTCACGCTACTATATAAAACGGTATCAAGGAAATGGCCATTTCTTTTTGCTATTCGTTTTTTTAAGAATGACACCTTGGATCCTAAGATATAGTAAGAGGATTGACGTAACAGGAACGAATATCGCACGTTCGCTGCGCGTCTCTCGCGGGTGGTATTAGCCGGTCGCAAACCTGGGTGTGGGAGGCATATCGACACTTCAGAAATCTTGTGACCTCCTTTGAATTCGCGCCATTTTGGACTTATATTCAAAAACCCAGACAAAGGCAATGCATCCTGGTCCAGGCCTTAGCATTTTGTAACAATAATATGCAAACCTGAATTATCCGTAACATATGGTATTTTTTGCGGTGTTAATCAGTAAATATTTAAGATAACGTAAAACCTTTATTTCTCATTATCGAATTTGTTCTTCTTTCGTTTCGTTTCGTGAAATCCTTATTGCTATTTTCATAAAGATTCCTGTTAATACTTTATATTATTTTATTCCTTTTGATTTATTGACGATAAATGTAAGCAAAACAGCATTTGTAATGACATCGGCTTTATTTTATTACGCGTACGAATCATTATGATTGACCAAACTGCTGCTGGTGGCTCGCCTACCTTTCCGGTCGTCTTATACTACGGATATCAGATAAAATCAGCAAAATCTATCTAGATTTCGGGTTTTGTCTTATATGTGGAAATATACGGTATGTTTCTACATAACCTCGATGCCATAGAAACGCATATCAGATTAAAGTTTTAAGCCGAGGGTCAAACTGAACATTTGTTAGAGAACCTACATCAAACAAATGGATTGACAAGAGCTCACAAGGACATATTTCTCTTCGGTAGGTAGAACGAGCCGATTTACGTCTATTTATTTGAATGTTTGAGCGCGTGTTTGTAAGAGTTGTGGGAGTGAATATTCATGCAATCAGATGTTTGATCTTGCCACTGGAAAACTGTTCCTATTGCTAAACCTGGGGTCAAAACCTGTGTTGGCAGCACCTGCTTTATATTGAACTTATGAGGATCACACTGAATTCTTAAAACCCCAGAGCTGAGCTGTCGATCTTGAAGATCTGACAAAATAGTAAAAAATTAGAAATGTCTGGATAACAAAAATGGTCCATCCCGAAATTCATATTTATTTCTTTGAATCGATTCCATTGAGACATACTGGGTGTCTTCAATTCATCATTTTAAAAGCAATTATCTTGAAAACTACTAAGTCTAGCTCAATAAAATTGAACAGTTTATGTGCTGAACCTCATATGTTTATTATAGGACCTATTTCATAAGTGTTCAATATGTTCTCCGCCAGTGACACAGCATACGTCAAATCGGCAGTTAAGCTCGATGATGGTCTAGCAGATCCTTTAGCCCTGCATAAGCAGCCTTCCTCTTCACAATTTGTTTGCCAGTCGGTGAAGTTTTTGCAAATCTTGTATTGAAGGCCTGCTGCACAGTCTTGGGCGACGCAAAATGACTTTGTAATTGAATGGCATATATATATATATATATATATATATATATATATATATATATATATATATATATATACCAGCAAGCAGAATTTTTCTTTCTCCTGATGATGGCCATGTTGGCCGAAACTAGTCGAGGAATCTAAATGGAATAATAATAAAAACCAAAGAATAATCATACACAACCCAGTGTGTCTGAAGATTTTTTATTGTTCAATATATATATATATATATATATATATATATATATATATATATATATATATATATATATATATATATATATATTGCTGATAAAATACACGCAATATATATATTCTGTTTATACTTCATTTTTTTAGATACAATTATTTAAGTAAATGCTCTGCTTATAATGACAGTATTATTTACATTTACCTGCCTGAGTGTCCGAGAAATTTCCTACAAAATATGTGTTCTCCGACAGGAATCGAACCTGTATCCTACACGAACCGTTATTCAATATGACGTTCTATACCACTTAACTACAGAGGAAGCGTCTGGTTTGCAAAGTCTAAATTACTTTCTTTAAACAACAAATTTCCCAAGATTTTTCTCGAACGCTCATATCTACATAAAGCTTACTTTAACGTAAATAAATGACAACGTATATCATGAAATGGAATAAGTTCAACAATTATTTTAATATATTTTCTGTTTATACGTTATTTTGATACATACAGCTACTTAATTAAATGCTCTCGTTTTAATAAACGGAATTATTTACATTTGCCGGACAGAATATCCGATGAATTTCGTAAAAAAAATATGTGTCCTCCGATATCATTGTTCGAGAAAATTTGTTGTTTTTTTTATTGTTTATCAGAGTCGTTATATGGACATTAAAACAAAGATGTTAACATTCAAAGATGGCGTCCTGTTATGTTTATACAGAAGTCCTTATAGCAACTCCGATGATGGCTCACGCGAGCCGAAAGCTCAGATCACGGAATAGCATAATAAAAATATTCAAATGTTGGAAAGTTTTCTGTTTATTTTCTCCCGAAATTAAATCCATTATACGAAGCTTAGAACGGCTCATGATCAAACATAATAGACATTCGTTGTCTGTTATATTTAACAATATATGCTTGAATAATGATCTGCTGTCCCAATACACTATATATATGTAGGGAGACTACACTTGTGTCCTTTGGGTCGGGCTAACGGAAGTTCAGCTCCTTAGAGACGAGAACTCTCCTGTCCCTTCTTCTCTTTCGTCACTTCCGTTTTTAGGAAGCTCTGCCCTTTTTTTACTTGCGATCACCGGAGTCCACACACGTAGAAATTGGTCTGCTGGTACCCAGCCTAGCGAGGAGAAAGAAGTAAGTCCTGTTAACTCATCTATGGACAGTCAACGGCCCTAAAGTTGGTATGGCATTTCTCTGTTCTCGTTAAACACCCTCGGTCCTTTGGACTATATGAACGATCTTGTGTTTGGGACATGTAAACCTTTTTAATATATGTATATAATTTGTTTGCATTATTAAATGTCTTGTCGGGTACGGTCCCGTATTTCGTCTTTCTGTATCCTCATTCGGTGTTAGTGTATCAGTGGCTACACTAATGCCAATATTAGTATCGGTGTCCGGTTATTGGAAGGCTGAAGCGTATTATTCTTCCTAACACGAAATAGCCCTAAAATTGTGGCTAGCTGGTACACCCCATACTAATATATATATATATATATATATATATATATATATATATATATATATATATATATATATATATATTGCTTTTTCACCAAGTAGTATTAGTCTTCAGTATTTTGAATTTCTTAGAGGAAGCATTGACATTTACTAATGTTTTTACTAGTATTTTTAAATCTTAATTCTCTTGCTTTATACTACTGTTTATCTATCTATCTATCTATATATCTACATTTTTGAAAATGGCTTTCTGAGTATCCACCGCCAACTTTTGATTACTACCCTATTGAACTCAAATTTGATTCATACGTGTTACGAATTGTCTTCCAAGAAACATGTTTATTCCATTCCCCCCCCGTCTTGTCTAAATTCCGGACACCGCCCTGTCATGCACCTGGGGATGTCGGTAGAATTCATCATATTCACAAAATATTTGTCTGGTACAATAAATACCAAATTATTTTGCCTGAAGAGATGGTGAGGATAATAGATAAAAAAAAATCTTTTTTTTTTCATTGATATTAAACGCGACCATCAGTGATGTCTAAAACCTGATAAATACATACATACATACATATATATATATATATATATATATATATATATATATATATATATATATATATATATATATGTAGATAGATAGATAGAAATATATATCGTCTTTGGAAATCGGTCCCAACCTCGTTCGAGTTGCACCGGTTGCAAAGTGATACAGACTTTAGCGAAATTTATTCAGCTCATGCCTTCCCCCCCACCCGGGAAAATTGGATATTTCTTCTTCTATTTTCCCATAATTGGAAAGCGTTTTGAAGGGCAGTCATGATGTGATCTCATCAACTGCTTTCCGAATAAAAAGACGGAAAACCCGATTTTCTTGGCCACGACTGATGATCAACAACCGTTTTCTGCACTATCAGCAAGCGTACCAGTTACAACTGGAATTAGTTCTACATAGATGTCCGAGTGCTTTTTAAACTCCCTAGCGAAATCCTGATTTTTTTTTTCTATCTTCTCAGTACACTTTTGTATCACATGGAACAGCAAAGTCAATAATTCAACACTTGTTCTTCTACTTATCTATAATAATAAATTCTGGTCTTTATACTTCAATGCCGTGATCAGTCTGGACGGTAAAATCCCATAATATCTTGTCACTGCCATTTTATATTTTTACTCGCTTAAAAGCCCTCCTATTTGGAAGCATTCAAGCTAGCTTCTGCGGAGGGGGCTATTGATTGAGCCCTCATCAAAATATTTAGGGAGGATTAGAATCGATAGGTAACAATAATCTACCAAAGAACTCAAAATTACTCGCTGCACGTAAGTATTGTATTAATATTTAAATTTAACTTTTAAAATTGCAACTATAATTCTTCTGCTGCCACTTCATTTAAAGACAATGTGATGGACGTAGGTCTTTACATTCCGTACGAACAATTTTTATTTCATGGGTTGCTTTCGTTGGATTTCGCAATTAATTTCGATTATTCCTAAATTTATTTCCAAGTAATAAATAACATATTTGGTATCATATACATGGTTAATGTGAGTTAAAGTATGTCTCGCAGCTGACTGATGTTACCTTCAGCATCCCGACTCGAGAGTTTTGTCAGCGATTTTTTGTCCTTTTTATATACATTGAACGGCGTGCAGAATTAATTTCAACTTGGAGCTAATTTCAAAAGAGAACTAATTTCAACTCAGAACTAATTTCAACTCGGTTTTACAACAAAAAAAGAACGAAAGTTGCAGAAAAGGTTACTTCTGAATTATCTTATCTACTAAGGATTTTTAATGTTAAATTAAAAATTTAACGCCAACTCATTGCATTTTGCTTAGGAATTCACAGAAATTGATAACTTTGATTTCAAATCGAGTTGAAATTAGTTACGAGTTGAAATTAATTGCTAGTTGAAATTAATTCCGAGTTGAAATTAATTCCGAGGTGAAATTAATTCCGAGTTGAAATTAGTTTCGAGTTGAAATTAGTTCCGCGTTGAAATTAATTCCGAGTTGAAATTAATTCCGAGTTGCAATTAATTCCTAGGTGAAATTAGTTTCGATTTGAAATTAATTCCGAGTTGAAATTAGTTTCGAGTTGAAATTATTTCCGAGTTGAAATTAATTCCGAGGTGAAATTAATTCCGAGTTGAAATGAGTTTCGAGTTGAAATTAATTCCGAGTTAAAATTAGTTCCGAGCTGAAATGCATTCCGAGGGGAAATTAGTTTTTATTTGAAATTAATTCCGAATTGAAATTAGTTCTGTCACTCCGTTTAACATTGGTGTAATTATTTTTCTCTATTTTTGTAATACAAATAAAATTTTTATCCTTGTTATCATTATTATGCTTGTGTTGTACATTGATATAGACAATGGAGATTCTGTTCTTGAGGCATACTCCTCATAACTTAAAAACTTATCGAAGAATACTCGATGAGTAAATGATGGCAGTTTCTGGAGGTCTTGGTCAGAATCCCATTTTTCTTTAAGCGCCTTTTCATTTTTCAAGGAGGTATTCCAAGTGTACCGATTACAATGCATTTCTGTCGTATTTTAAACCTAAAATAAATATTGTTTGTTCAAATCAGATTAATTATACTTTAAATAAGTTGATATTCATCCAATAAAATTTCAGAAAAATATCTATTATTTTTGGATTATTTTTTTAATAAAAAGAATTACGATGCAATGAAAGACACCAAAAGAGGGTGTTATTTTAGCAAAAAAGAATCATTCCGGTTAATTTAAATTAGTTTTTGAAATACAGCGATTCATTTTACTTATTGGAAATATTAAATTTAATCTATTGGCTTGAAATTAAAACTAAATTAAAAGCTTCAAGATAGATTTTTCATTTTTAGAATGTCATTTTAAAACTTATGTATCGCATTTTTATGGATGCCTCTACATAACGGGTATCTTGCATATGTGGATTACTGTGTTATTTCTATCATTGTGAATTATCATTAAGGATTTTACAAGCTGATGCAGAGTTTGAACTTACATTCACTAGATGATAGTGACACTTGATTAAAATAGCAAAGAAGGTTCAGTTTTGTGCAAATTCCATTTAGAAAGGTATGAATGACTTCTTATTGCCACTTCCACCTATGTAAGATAAAATGAACTTACTATTCCTAAGTGTCAAGTAGTCTCAGAGAAGGAAACTTAGGAATTCCTAACCGCGGGGAAAGAAATGGGAAAGCAGTCCGCTATATTTCTGAAGAAGGCACACTAATTCACAGATAAGAGAACCAATCCTTGAAGAGATCTGATCGCTTCCGCATTGGATGGAATTGAAATTAGAAATAGGGATATTCAATACAATACTGAGATAAATGATTGTCATATAGGAAGAAAATGGGTACATACTGACACACAGGTTCGAGCGTGGCATTCTGAATTCATGGGTATATGTTTTCCGCCATGTATATAAATAGTGGTGTCAGGCTACTGACTGCAGTGATCATTGAGTGATTATTGCGTGGAACTATCCAGTCGAATTAGTGTGAATTATTGTGCGTCGATAATTTGGGTTTTGATTTAGGATTTACCGGACGTTAAGCCGAGCCGCGCTTTTAACAAGGTATTCACTGAAATGGCATATAATCTTTGGTTGAACATAAACGACATCTTAATCAGTTAAAACGGAGATTCACTGATTTAGTTAGTCCATGAAAAGGGGTACCTATCGAAATATTTTATTATGTATTTGACGTACCCACGCCACCGGAAATTAGTGAACCAAGTAGGTACAGTAAAAGAGAAAGAACAGCAACAGAACATTTGAATAGTGAACCCAAACTGAAGACTTTTAAACTCCAGAGATTTCACCTGAAAAAGGGGAGGTGTCATATAGGAAGAAAATGGATTTAGGATTTACCGGACGTTAAGCCAAGTCGTACTACAAACAAGGTATTCACTGAAATGGCTAATTATCTTTGGTTGCACATGAACGACACCTTAATCAGTTAAAACGGAGATTCACAGATTAAGTAAGTTCACGAAATGAGGTACCGATGGAAATATTGAATGACATGTTTGACGTACCCTCGCCACAAGAAATTAGTGAACCAGGGAGGTACAGTAAGAGAAGAAGAATAGCAACGAAACATCTGAACCTATTTGAACCTAAACTGAAGAGATATAGATTCCAGAAATGTCATCTCAAAAAGAGGTCTCCTATAGGAAGAAAATCAGTAACTACCGACACCGAGGTTCGAGCGTAACATTCTGTACTTATGAATATGACTCCGCCAGGTGTATATATAGCGTATATATAGCAGTGTCAGGCTACTGACTGCAGTGATTATTGAGTGGAACTATCCAGTCGAATTAGTGTGAATTATTCTGTGTTGATGATTTGAGTTTGGGTTAAGCATTTACCTGACGTTAAGCCGAACCGTGTTACTAACAAGGTATTCACTGAAAGGGTTAATTATTTTTGGTTAACTTTTACTTCTTTGTTCGTCTTAAGCATTTATTATTATAATTAAATACTTTATCTTAAGATTAAAGTCTTGAGGTATACTTAATTATTAATGGTCACCGTACGTCACAAATATGATGCAAAAATAAGTAAATGCAAAACAAGCGCGCGCGATGCTTGTTACAAAAGCACCCGTGAAGAACATCTGGACATAAAACATATTTTTACCCTTTACAAAACAATTTCTACATTACGTTCGACCGAGTTTTTGGAAGTCAAGATTTGAAACAAACTTCAGTTTTTGAAACAAATACTCTTTAAAAAATGCAGCAGACCCGGGGTTGGCAGAAAATAATCGCATTAATGAATAAACATGAAACAAATATGTAGAATTTCTCCGGCTTTGAAAGAGTCTAACAACAGAGATCAAACAGCCGTGTCTGGAGACTAGGAACTACTTTCCGACAGAAAAATCGAACACACACACACACACACACACACACACACACACACATACACACATATATATATATATATATATATATATATATATATATATATATATATATATATATATATATATATTAATGTATATTGGGGCAGCAACCTTTCTTTTAATCATTTTTCATTAAATATATAAGTTAGATTTAATTGATTTTTTTATTTCATTTTTCCAGCATCTTTAAATTTTTCCGTTTTGTAAGAGTGATGGAGTACAGAAATTTTCCATATTTTTCATAGTCCCAGGCGCTTTTGACTACTTTTTTGTCCATTTTCAAGGGCTTTTTTTGGGAGGAGTTGTTAAAAAAAATGAATATTATGAATATTTATGTACTCCATTTATCGTACAAAACACAAAAACGTAAGGATGCTGGAAAAAAAATTAAATTAAATCTTCCTTGTCGGGCATACTTAATGAAATAACATGGTAATTCCTGTGTAGCAAAGTAATCATAATTTTAAATTAGTTAATTTTTAAATCAGTTAATTTATAATATTTATGCTATGTAAATTTACATTGAGCACTGTTTTTTAATTATGAAAATATCAATAAGAACACTGGATTATATATCTTATTTTCTTTCTTTTTAATATAATATATATATATATATATATATATATATATATATATATATATATATATATATATATATATATATAAATATAAAAGTGAACATAGAAGTCAACACTTAGAGGCGACGATTGCATCTAGCATGAAACAGACTGTCGCCTCTAAGTGTTGACTTCTATGTTCACTTTTATATTTACACACGCTCTATCTCTGATATTGAGCACTTTATCCCATAAATATAGCACACTTTAAGACTATATTTCTTCATATATATATATATATATATATATATATATATATATGTATATGTAGAAATATCATTTTAAGGTGTGATATATTGCTCAATATCATAGATAGAGCGTATGTAAATATAAATATAAAACTAAACATTGAAGTCAACACTCAGAGATGACAGGCTGTTACATGCTAGAAGCAATCATCGTCAGGCCACGAGTGTATATATATATATATATATATATATGCAATACGTTGTGCGGATATGAGTTTGTGACCCTGGGTTTCACGCCAAGCCCAGGTTCAAAAATTAATATCCATACAACTTATGTTAGCTCTATCACTGATATTGAGCACTTTCCACTATGTACTGCGCATATTAAATTATATATATATATATATATATATATATATATATATATATATATATATGTTTCAAGTTAATTGGTAATCCGTATGGATACTTCCAGGGTGGATATAAATCCGGAGAGCTCAATTTAACAAACAGAGCGAGTAATAATTAATTAAAAAATCGTAGACTTCAGAAAGCCATGGCAATAATTTATTTCGAGAAAACGGTAAAATTCGATTTCGCTTCGTCAGACCATAGAGATATCAAAACAATGAATGTATTCAAAAATTCTCCCAGGAATCAACCGAAAAACGAAACGAAAAACAAGATTAATGGAAGTAGTGTTATAAGATAGTTCCACAAAGTAGGAAGGGAAGGAGAGAGGTATACGTCTCTTGGAGATGCGACGGCTGTAGCGTTGACCTCTTATTCACCGGGCAGGAAAAAGGGGCGGAGATGATTTATCAAGAATGAAACAAAGAAAGAGTAAGAATCAGAGAACAGAAGAAAGGAAGGGAGAACCGAAAAGCGTACACAGATCCCTATACCTACATACATACACATTTCTCTGTATACACATACAAATACACATACACATATGTGGCTACATCTATTCACACATTCACATTCATCTACGCATATTCACCCGTACGTATGTATACGCATACATATACGCCCATACTCACATTTTTATCTATTTGTATTCATAAACACTTATGCACATATCTGACTAATAC
Organism: Acanthosepion esculentum; assembly: GCA_964036315.1. Lineage (NCBI taxonomy): Eukaryota > Metazoa > Mollusca > Cephalopoda > Sepiida > Sepiidae > Acanthosepion > Acanthosepion esculentum. Next base: position 70,027,962 of record OZ038509.1, on the reverse strand, counting down.
ATTCCTAAATAAGTACTTAGATAACATGTAAGATGTCCTCAAATAAATTACTAATCGTGTAACTGTAAAGGGAAACTTAAGCGTGTTTTCTATCGAGTGAACCCAGATATATACACAACGATTAATCTATGCACCTACTCATAGCACACGAATACACCTATTTAAACAGGCACACATGTTTCATAGAATTATGTGATTTGCTAACAATATATATATATATATATATATATATATATATATATATATATATATATATATATATAGACAAGTATAAGATTGGCGTATACGGAAAAAATTCCAATAACCAAAAAGTACTATTCTTAAAAAGTACTATTCTTAAAAGAGTGCTCAATACAGAGTAGAGGAAATATAATTTATTCGAAAATTATAACATAAATATGTTAGAAAATAAAAACAAAATAAATACCAAAACATGTATTCTTTCCCTCAATTTCTTCTTTAAATAATTTTGTAATTTTTAAACTTAATACAGATTAAATTAAAAATTTAAAATTGGTAATTTTTAATTTTGAGATTTATAGTAAAATTTAATATTAATTAGAAAGAATTCTGTTTTAGTCTAACCCTAACATTAAAGCATTAATTAATTATTATAACCAAGGCTCGTTGTCAAGTTTTTTGAATTTTCATATACTTGTATTTTGATTGGTCAAAGCAGCTTATGTAACACCTTTTCCCCTAGCGAGGGATGTTTGATTGATTTGAATCTTTTAAAAGCCTTTATTCTACATTCAACATCATCACTTGATATGACACCAGAAGTATTGACAGAAAATGGCTATTTTTCTAGTGATTTTATAACATATTTATGTTATAATTTTCAAATAAATAATTATATATATATATATATATATATATATATATATATATATATATATATATATATATATATATATATATATATATATATATATATATATATATATCCAGGTATAGGAGTTTTCATTAATATTCATCAAGTTAACCAAAATGTCTAATAAAAGAAAGTGAGTAAGTGATATTTATTCTTCTTGGTTTCACTCACACACACACACATATATATATATATATATATATATATATATATATATATATATATATATATATATATATATATATAATCGCTTGCCACTTGTATTCGAGGATACCTGTCTACTAGGGTAGCTAGGCAATCCATATTGCCGACGCTCTCTCAGGCGCAATTGTGTTTGCTCAACACCCAGGAAAGCCCACCTGTGGTTTATTCTGCATCTCTGCTGAACAGAACTTAGTTACAGTTTCTGGGAGAAGGCATGTTATCTAGTCGTGATCAACAATTTGAACAAGGCCAGCACGCTCAAGCTCTCAGCCACGATGACTTGTGTCTTCGTGCTGGCGCAGCTATCGACGGCCCTCAAGAGTTCCGTCTACCCGATTTCACTCTCAATGCTTGGGTCAACCAATGGTATGTTTTTCAGGTACTTTCCAAAGGTGTCTAACGTTGGGATCGATCTTGCTCCAGTCTGATAACAAGAGGAAGTCTCCTTCCTGACAAATCAACAATGACGAGATTCGAACCCGATTCGCATGGTAAGAAATATATATATATATCATATATATATATATATATATATATATATATATATATATATATATATATATATATATATATATATATATATGTTTATAATAAACAGTATTAAATAACATTTACAGCCTGAATATCCGAGAAATTTTCATAGAAAATATTCGTCCTCCGACAGGATTCGAACCTGTATCCTATACGGAACCGTCATACAGCTTGACGTGCCTTAACCGATTCGGCCACAGAGGATCGTTCGGTTGGCAAGGTCGAATTTACAATAAACAGAGCATTTACTTAAATACTTGTATCTATAAAAAGAATATTAAACATAAAAATGTCTTTAAATTATATATATATATATATATATATATATATATATATATATATATATATATATATATATATATATATATATATATATATATATATATATATATATATATATATATATATATATATAATATTATAAATTAATTGATTTCAAATATGGTTTTTTCGCTACACAGTGATAACCATGTTTCAGAAATGGAAGCTAAAGCCCCTGAATTTAATTTTGTTATTAAACCAAAGATATTAGTTCCATTTCCTCGTCAAGCGAATTTTGGAGTAACTTATTTTTTTAAATTTACGGTTGTTAAAGGCACGACAAAGATTCATAATTGAGGGTTACCAAGGATACCGATAAATCCATTCATATAGACAAGGGGTGGTAGCGGGTTCAAATTTTAATTTTCGTTGTATCAGTTAATAGTTACATTCGAAAGCGGGGTTATGTTTAGGGATCCGGGTAGGGATGTATCTTTCAACAAATTCTGACATCCGCTAAATTCAGGTCGTCTCTTTTTTTTTGTTTTTTTTTCCTAACGGCAAAAATTCTTACGGTTATTATTTGATTTATTATAAGATTTTGGGGGGCTGTTTAGGCTAGAATATGTTTTTACCACATTTCTAAAAAAATTATTTTTGATATTTAATATACTCTATTTCTTTTTTAAAACCAAGTAAATGTATTAGAATTACTTACAGTATGTAAAATTATTTTTTCTTATCGAGTATAAATAAATATGTATATTGCCATATTAAATTTTTTTTTTCTTTTTTTTTATGTAAACTTTATGACAATGACGGCAAAGGTGGCTAAATTATTTCACTAATTCAGTAAACTTTTATTTTATTGTGTAAAAATAAAAATATCTATAAGAACACCGGATTTTATATCTTACTGTTCTTTCTTTTTATTTATATATACATACATATATATATATATATATATATATATATATATATATATATATATATATATATATATATATATATATATATATATATATGAAGAAAAGATATATTGAAATAATTGTCGGGTCCTAAATCATTTCATAATACACACACACACACGCATATATATATATATATATATATATATATATATATATATATATATATATATATATATATATATATATATATATATATATATATATATATAAGGAAATTAGTATTTCAATTATTTTTTATTCGGATTCATTTATATTTTGAATAACTTAGTGTTATGGATTTAGAAAAGCAAAACTAGTTTTGCTTTCGTACAAAATACTTATCACAAAATAAAATACTTACATTTTCCTTAATAAAGCCCATCAGAGGACGAAAAGCGTCCGTCAAGATACGTTATATTTTTGGCTTTATTTTCCTTTAAAAACATAATCTATCTGACATGCTTACATACACACACACATTCATATATATATATATATATATATATATATATATATATATATATATATATATATATATATATATATCAATTATGTGGTGCGTGTTCAATTTATATAACGTAAATCATTCATACGAAAAGCAGATAATGAAGTTAATGATATGCCAAGAATCACTCTCGCAAACAATATTTAATTATAAAATACAATCAACTTCGAATCCGTTAATGAATGGTATGATCCTTGTTTATAAATTCCGGTTTTATCAGGCCTTATTTTTGCTAGTAGCTTAGCTTTCAATCGTTTCATACGGTCATCATCAGGTAGGAAATTAGGTAAGTTTTTTAAATCCAGGCAATAATAGGACATCGAAAGATAGTGTAATCCGAAAGAAGTGTTTTTTAGAAATGTGATCATACCATTCATTAACGGATTCAAGGCTAATTGTATTTTATTATTAAATATTGTTTGCGAGAGTGATTTTTGCCATATTATTAACTTCATTATCTGCTTTTCGTATGAATGATTTACGTTATATATATATATATATATATATATATATATATATATATATATATATATATATATATATATGTATTAGGAGTGGGATCGCAAGGCTTTATAGAGAGTATGTCTGTCTGTGCAGAGCGTCTGCTGGTTGCCCATTCCTGCCCTATTGTTGTATTCACCAACGACCCTCGGAAATGCTGTCGAGGAATTAAAAGTACCTGCTATCATCAAAGAGTGACTATTGTTAGATTTGTGGCGGCCCAGTGAGTCGTTATCCCTTTGAGAGCGCGCATAACTCGACAACTAGAGGGTAAAAGTCTATTACTGATGATACATCGGTCGAGTTTCTTATCCAGGTTTGAAGCAATCGGATATCTAGCTTCACTGACGAGCTGCGATAAAGCGAAACAGTCTCTCTATGAATGACTATATATATATATATATATATATATATATATATATATATATATATACATTATGCAGTGTTACATTAGAAAATGCATATACCCACTACAAAACTGTACATCATGTTTCAACGTTAAAATAATTCATTTAACACTTCATCAGGTGGGAGATTATGATGCTACTTAATAGATGTGAACACACTGAAATAGACAGGTATATGTGAACAGAGCGAGATAGATAGATAGATAGATAGATACAGAAATAGATGTTAACAGACTGAGATAGATAGATAGATAGATACATACATACATACATACATACATACATAAATAGATGTGAACACACCGAAATAGATAGACAGGTATATGTGAACAGAGCGAGATAGATAGATAGATATAGACAGTGAGCAGACTGAGATATATATATAGATGGAAAGAGATAGATAGATGTGAACAGACTAAGATAGATAGATGTTAACAGACTGATATATATATATATATATATATATATATATATATATATACATATATATATGTATATATATATAGATAGATAGATAGATAGATAAATGGGAAGAACCGAGGTAGATAGATGTAAACTGAGTGCCATAGATAGATAATAAATAGATGTGAACACACTGAGATAGATAGACAGATAGATAGATAGATATATAGATAGATAGATGTGTACAGACTTAGACAGAAAGGTGGATGCGGACAAAAGTCTAATATATATATATATATATATATATATATATATAATATTCCCCCGTAACACATGCACGTAAACATCAATGGATATGTATGTATATAGACGTCGTTGAGTGTACTTGTATTAGTGCGTCGTTAGGCCTGTGTATGTATGTCATATGGCCCGGTATTGGCTGTTTATGAGACAAATCGCTCCAATCTCCCTTGGAAACGATGGCCAGAGTTCTGATTGTCTCGTTCTTCAGACAACCTCAATGTCTTTTTCTTTTCGTAAATCGCACGCCAACCCATTTAAGCGTAAAATCCTTTTAAAGGTTCTTTACTCGGTTTTCTTTCAATTCCGACATCGTTGGAAAACATTTGAAGCAGAATTTTGAATGGAACAAAAATGACAGACATCTCGGCCGCCAGCCCCATCCGGTGGCTCTCCCTTGATTCACATCCGCTAATACATCTCGTCATAAAAACGACGCCCATTTCTTACATTGACTTGTTGGTTAACATTTTGACCAATTTTTGTTTACCGCCGGTCTTTTTCTATTAAACATTTAACTCCGGAGTTTTAACTCCCGAATATTTTTGATCTCCGAATGTCAGTCATTTGCAAAAGATTATTTTAAATGCCCACGTTCTTTTTTCTGGAATTAGAAACCACCAGAATCAGAAACTAGGCAACATGCTAAAGAAATGGAATGAAACGATAGCAGTAAATTGTTTTTCTAATAAAGAAAATTGTTGCACAACACACATACACACACGCACGCACACACACACAAACACACACACGCACACGCACACACTTTAGTAACTATTAATATTATAATATTAATTATTTCTTTCGATCATCCATAATAAAATAATAATTTAAAAATGTCTTTGTCAATTTTATTTCTCTGGAATACACACACATATATATATATATATATATATATATATATATATATATATATATATATATATATATATATATATATATATATATATATATATATATATATATATATTTTAAAACATTTTTATGTTTATATATTCTTTTTTATAGATGCAAATATTTAAGGAAATGCTCTGTTTATAATAAACAGTATTAAATAACATTTAGCGGCCTGAATGTCCGCGCAATTTCATCGAAAATATGTATCCTCCGACAGGAATCGAACCCGTATCCAACACAAAACCGTCATACAGCGTGACGTGTTCTACCAATTAGCAGCAAAGGAAGCGTCTGGTTAGCAAAAATTCTCGATATGAGACATTTTCTTTTTTTGTGCTAACCCTGATCCAAGCGTCTTTCTTGAACTGATATTGTGTGTGGGGGAGGGTTTATGTGTCAGTGTATGGCGGGTGTAAGTGGGTAAACCAAAGTATACGCAAAATATATTGATAATATATGAACAGACTGCCACCGATAAGCAAATATGAAATTATTGAAATAGATATGACAAAGAGAATATATATATATATATATATATATATATATATATATATATATATATATATATATATATATATATATATATATATATATATATATATATATATATATATATATAGTTTACGAAAAACTAGGTAATCCGTATGGGTAGACCCAAGGAGGATAAAATCCAGAGAGCTCAATGTAAATCAGAGCTAATAATTTAAATAAAAACAGACCACTTTAAGGTTCCATATAATAAATTATTTCACCACAGCCCTTTTAAAGGACAGCGGATCATCAGATTTTATTTCCAAAGGTTGAAACGAAAAATGAAAAGAAATTAATATATATATATATATATACAGGGGTTGGACAAAAATAATTGGAACAACTGCACTCCTATATTTCAAAGACTTATTATATTAAGAACTTTAACTAAAACTTCGTAATTGCAGGTTATATCTATTGTAAATATGTTTATTTATCTAATTTACTGTCTTTGTCTTATTTATTTTTAGAATTTAGTAAAAATTTAAGCTAAATGCGTGACCTCTCCGAGTTCGAAAAAGGGCAAATTGTTGGAGCACGCATGGCAGGAGCTTCGATCACTAAGGTTGCTGAACTGTTTGGCTTTTCAAGAGCTACCATATCAAGAACTATGACGCAATTTGAGAAACAGGGCAAAACCTCTAGCAACCGTAGCAATTCGGGCAGGACTTGCAAACTTACTGACGTGCATTGAAATGCAACGTGGCAAAAAATCATCGGACTACTGCGGCCAAAGTGACTGCTGAGTTGAAGAATAATCTGAATAGTCCAGTTTCTACGAAAATTGTTCGTCGTGAGCTCCATAAGTCTGCATATCACTGTAAGGAAACCTCTTCTCTCCACTCACAACATTCAGAAGAGGTTGAAGTGGTGCAGAGATCACAATGCCTGGTCTGCAGACCAATGGAAGCAAGTCATATTCTCAGACGAGTTCAGTTTTTCTCTTTTCCCAACTTCAGAGTGAGTTTATCTGTGGAGGCAGCCCAAAGAAGCTTACAACCCTGACTGCCTTCTTTAGTGAAGCATGGAGGTGGATCAGTGATAGTTTGGACCGCCATATCATGGAAATGTCTCAGTCCAATAGTTGCCCTGCGTGGTAGAATCAACTGTAACGATTACCTGAACATTTTGGGAGATCATGTTCATCCAATAATCCAGACTTTAGCCCTGATGGTGACAGCATCTTCCAAGACGATAATGCTCCAATACATCCTGCTCAAGGGATTAAGAATTGGTATGAAGAGCATGAAATCATGGAGTGGCTTCCCCAATCTCCAGATATCAATATTATTGAACATCTGTGGTGCATTTTGGAGCAACAAGTCAGTAGCTATCGTGTCTTAAAGAGCTGGAGCAGGTATTAATGGAAGAATGGCTGAAAATTCCTCTGGATGAAGTCAGGAAGCTGTATGATTCCATTCCTAGACGTATTAAAGCTGTATGTGAGGCTAGAGGAGGACCAACTCCATATTAAATAAATTTTCTTTGAATTTTACAAGTGTTTCAATTATTTTGTCCAGTGTTTTGTTATTTTGTTATATATATATTATGAAACGGACAAAGTCCGACAATTATTTTAGGACATTTTTATGTTTATACATTCTTTTTTAAGGATACAAATATTTAAGTAAATGCTGTGTTTTATAATAAACAGTATTAACAACATTTACCGGCCTGAAATTGTCACAGCAAATATGCGTCCTTTTACCGATTTAGCCACAGAGCAACGTTTCGGTTAGCAAGGTCATATGTTTACATTTGGATACGCATTGAGCAGATGTGAATGTACGGGAGAAATCATGGAAAATTTTAGCTTAAAAATAATAAAATCGACTTTGTTAACCGAAAGGCTCCTCTGTGGCGAAATCGGTAAAAGCATGTTTAGCTATATGACGGTTCCGTATAGGATACAGGTTCGATTCCTATCGGAGAACGCATATTTTCTATGACAATTTCTCGGGCATTCAGGCAGATAAATGTTGTTAATACTGTTTATTATAAAACAGAGCATTTACTTAAATATTTGTATCTATAAAAAAAGAATGTATAAACGTAAAAATGCCTTTAGATATTTATTGTAATGGATAGCGGCTCGGATTGTGGAATCGGAGAGAAGAATTCGAACTGCAGTCGAATTCATTACATTCACTTACGTGCTAATACCTTTGGGAAAGATGTGAATCCTCTTTTTCTCCCTCCAGCTATGAGTAAATAGCAGGACACACTGGGTTTTATAGCCTTGGATGGCAACTGGTCTAGGAGAAGAACCATGCGGAGGGTCGTTTGGGGAGCCTGTGGTCCATAGTTCACCAAGTCTCTGTATTTGTCCCTCCAAAAAGTGTGGATAGTTTTGCACAAAACCTTCATCACCTTAATCAAATCTCATCTGCTGGAGTCGGGCTGTCAGTTTCTTAGGAACTGATCTGCTTGACCCTCATATGTCGAATTCGACGGGAGGGTATATATAGGCAGGATATTCCCATTCAGACATATTTGGTTGAATATTTTAAACGTATAATGTTTTTTTTAGTTTTAATCTTTCAAGTCCACGAATTTCTAAAATTTTCTTTCAAATGATTTTTAAAAACATTTTTGATTGTAGTATTTTAATTTAGTTTTTTTTTTCAATCTAAATCTTTGCTGCTACAAACATTTGAGAATTTTGTTGCTATATTCATAGTTGAGCTTTATTTATTTTTGACCGTTTATATAAGCCTTTTATATTAGAGAACTGCGGTCAAATAGACTTAGGGTGCATTTGAACTCATAGATAATGTTCGTTCGTTGTAATATTGATTTTGCCGGTTTGTTGTTATTTTTGACGATAAGGTTAGCTGTTTTAAAATTTTTTTGTTGGAGATAATTAATTTGATTTTTTTTATTCGGGTCAATTGGAATAGTATATTTCTTTGTGATATTTCTAAGTGAATATTCATCTTGTTTGTAGTTGACGTGCATTTGGCTTTTGTAGAAAATATTTATGTTTTGTTTTTACTGTGTGTTCACTATCTTTGTTAATTTGGGAAAAGAAACCCCTCTAATTTGGTGTTCTATAAAGTGTTTAGGGGAGTCATTGTTAACTAGTGTCTGTTTTTCATTGTTGAGTTCTTTAAGGAAGAGTAGTCGAGAAGGATGCATTCTGGTGGGCTCTTTTTAGGAAGTTTTTATCTCTATCTATAAAACACAGGATGTGTGTATGTGTGTGTGTAACGAATGCACGGCCGCAATTTTGGCACCAAAATTTATATGTACATACTCCAAGTTAGCGATTAGGCCAAGACCGACGTTGCATTTCCCAACTACCATCGATAGTGGAAATAATCGATTTTTTCATGCTTCTACAGCAGTTTTCATGTAACAAGTGGGAAAAATTAAAATTTTCATGGCACTTTACTTCAATTGGCTCATTCGCTTGCTTAAACTCAACGTTCTGATTCCGTAGGAATGGATTGGGTGTGAAAAAGTATTTGTTGTTAACATTCTTTTTTCATTCGGTTTTTCCAGTTACGAGTCCTTATTTAAAGCTGATCGTTTTGTGTTCATTTTGTTTAGTTCTTTTTTTCGTAAAAGATTTAATGTTTAGTATAGAGCTTAGAAAAAATTCACAGTGTGAGACAGGCAAGAAGTAAGGCATGTAGCAACATCAGCACGGCAAAGGGCACTCCTTTAAAGGCAAGGGAGGGCAAAAATATTTTAAGTCAAGTGATAGCGATTGCTGTATGAAGCGTACGATTTTTTAATCAAGCACGGGCAACGCCGGGCCATGCTGCTAGTCACTGCTATTTTGTATCTGAGTTGACATTCACTTTGAAAGTTAAGTTTTCAAGAGTTTCTGCGAGGGGATGTTATATAATGAGGTGATAAAAATGTTGTTAATATGTTATAAGTGAAGTTCTAAAGAACTCAGTAATGTAAAACAGATACAAATTAAAAATTGCTTCCCTAACCACCTTATACACAACCATTATACGTGGCATCCTATAGACTAAACACTGCTTTAAAGGATAAACATTGTCTAGAGAGGCGCGATGAGGGTAAATCGCAACTCTTTCAGTGGCCTAGTCAGAGATCTGATGTTAACCCAATTGAGAACGTACCGGTAATAGGAAAGTTAACACAGAAGATGTGCCTTTTCGCGAATAAAAGGAATACTGGAAAAATCTGGCGAAGGACGTTGAATGTCAAATATAATGTCAAATAAATGAATTCTATTACTTGTCTTAATAGTAAAACAAAAATCGACTTTCTATGGGTGCGTCCATTATATATATATATATATATATATATATATATATATATATATATATATATCAATTATGTAGTGCGTATTCAATTTATGTAACGTAAATCATTCAAACGAAAAACAAATACTGAAGCTAATTATATGGCAAGAATCACTCTCGCAAACAATATTTAATAATAAAATACAACCAACTTCGAATCCGAATCTTTCGGACTGCATTATCTTTCGATGTCGCATTACTACCTGGAATTTAACAAAAACACACTGAAATGTCTACCTGATGATGGTCGTTCGGAACGACTGAAAGCCCGGCTCGTAGAAAAAATAAGACCTGATAAAACCGCATTTTTTTTAAACAAGGATCATACCATTCATTAACGGATTCGAAGTTGATTGTATTTTATTATTAAATATTGTTTGCGAGAGTGATTCTTGCCGTATAATTAGCTTCAGTATTTGTTTTTCGTTTGAATGATTTACGTTATATATATGTATATATATATATATATATATATATATATATATATATATATATATATATATATATATATATATATATATATATATGTATATATATATGTATATATACATATATATATGCATATATACATGATATCAGTAGATTTTAGTATAGATAGATTGATATTAACAGACGAAATTTATACATAGATAAATAGATAGAAATGAAGATACGTAAATCAACAGAAAGATATATATGAAGAGACATATATATATATATATATATATATATATATATATATATATATATATATATATGTCTCTGACGTGACGAAAATTGATAGATACATAGATAGCTATGACCTGACGGAAACTGATAGATAGATAGATAGATAAGAACAAAGGGAAATTAATATATATAGATTGATGGATGTATAGGTAGATACAAAGAAAGTTAATGAACAACCTGAGATAAATAGATAGATAAATAGATATGAAGAGATTGAGATAGATAGATAGATAGACTGATAGATGTGAACAGATCGAGATGGATGGATAGATAGATAGATAGATAGATAGATAGATAGATAGATAGATATGAACAGACTGAGATAGGTAGATAGATAGATACTTAGATAGATAGATAGATAGATAGATAGATATGAACAGATTGAGATAGATAGCTATGAACAAACTGAGATAAATAGATAGATAAATAGATATGAACAGATTGAGATAGATAGATAGATAGATAGATATATAGATAGATAGACAGATAGATGTGAACAGATCGAGATAGATAGATAGATAGATAGATATGAATAGACTGAGATAGATATAGAGATAGATATGAACAGACTGAGATAGGTAGATAGATAGATACTTAGATAGATAGATAGATAGATAGATATGAACAGATTGAGATAGATAGCTATGAACAGACTAAGACAGACAGATAGATAGATAGATAGATAGATAGATAGATAGATAGATAGATAGATAGATAGATGTTTTTCACCCCATTAATTACCCTTCTCGACTTTCTATATAATTAAATTTTCAAAATGCAGGTTGTTGCAATTGATGATAACATGAGGATAATGAGATTGGTGAAAAACAAATAAGTAGTCATAATGTATATTCTCTAACGAAGCATATCGGTGGAAATGAACTTTAAAATGAGTCGATAAAACTCAACTTGAAAAACTAAAGAACGATAACTCCTTCATTTTATCAATAATCGAGAGATCGCACGTTCCTCTCCGTTGCAGGAGACAAAAAAAAATGATGAAAAATAAAATGGAAAATAACTTAGTGCCGGCAAAAGTCGATACTAATGGAATTAATAAAAATATATAAATCGATCTTTGGAGAATACTTAAGTGCATATTTGTAAGTGCGTCTAATTTTTTCCTACTCTCAATGGATGTTCTCCGCCCACCTTGTTCTTTATGGACAACTCTAAAATGCATTGTACTTGTTCACGACAACTAAATACGGATGGAGTGCTCGGTCTGGACCAAGAAGTCCGAGAGTTTATTTTATTTTACTTTTATTATTAATATTATGTGTTTACTGATGACGTCAGAATATGATTAGAAGGTTGAAGTAATCTAGGCACTTATCGTTCAATGCATAAAATACTTAAAAGAACTGGACAGTTTCTGATATTCTGGGTGGCGTTTCGGCTTGTGGTAATATTTCACTGCCACTTCAGTGTTGGAGGCTCGCAGGACGGCTCATAACAAAATTAAACTAGTAATAACTTGATATATGCATAATGAAATGAGGTAAGTTAAAATGCATTTTCATAGTAAAATCATTTTCAAAGTATTTTAATCAAAACAATTATCGGCTAATGCATTTTCATAGAAAAATCATTTCCAATGCATTTTCATAGGAAAAATCATTTCCAATGCATTTTCATAGTAAAAATCATTGGCCAATGCATTTTCATAATAAAAATCATTGGCCAATGCATTTTCATAATAAAAATCATTGGCCAATGCATTTTCATGGGAAAAATCATTTGCCAATGCATTTTCATAGTAAAAATCATTGGCCAATGCATTTTCATAGTAAAAATCATTGGCCAATGCATTTTCATGGGAAAAATCATTTGCCAATGCATTTTCATAGTAAAAAATCATTGGCCAATGCATTTTCATAGGAAAAATCATTTCCAGTCCATGTTGATAGGAAAAATCATTTCTAATCCAATTTCATAGGAAAAATCATTGACCAATGCATTTTCATAATAAAAATTATTTCCAATGCATTTTCATATAAAAATTATTGGCCAATGCATTTTCATAGCAAAAATCATTGGCCAATGCATTTTCATAGGAAAAATCATTGGCCAATGCATTTTCATAATAAAAATCATTGGCCAATGCATTTTCATAATAAAAATTATTGGCCAATGCATTTCCATAGTAAAAATCATTGGCCAATGCATTTTCATAATAAAAATCATTGGCCAATGCATTTTCATAATAAAAATCATTGGCCAATGCATTTTCATAATAAAAATTATTGGCCAATGCATTTCCATAGTAAAAATCATTGGCCAATGCATTTTCATAATAAAAATCATTGGCCAATGCATTTTCATAATAAAAATCATTGGTCAATGCATTTTCATAGTAAGAGTGATTGTTAAATTCCTTTGCATATGGACAATCATTGGTCAATGGTTTGCATGGGAAAAATTATTGGCCATGCATTTACATAGTAAAAATTTAATTGGCCAATTCATTTTCACGAGCAAAAATTATTCGCACTTTATCCCTTAATATAACACACCTTAAAACTATATTTCTTCACACACACACACACACACACACACACACACACACACACACATACACATATATATATATATATATATGTGTGTGTGTGTGTGTGTCACTAGAATCTTAATCTTCTTATGTTTCCGTCTAAGTAAGATACCTTTTCTTTTAATAAGTCTTCCGTTCAATGTTCTGGTTGAATTTATTTGTATGAAATATATGAATATGAATTTTTATGCATTTGATAAATTGTTGTCTATGAGATTCTTTTTGTGTCCCATAGAAAATCATTTACTTTACCGCCATGTTGAATATAATTTGCAATACTATTGCACTGAAAATCATTTAATATAGAACTTCATTGGAAATCATTTACTACAAGGTTGATTGAACGATAAATCCTTAACTGTCATAGACTGAATATGAAATTAGGTACCACATAACAACTTCTTTGGAATTCATCTTCTATAGAGATGTAATTTTAATCATCTGTTGTAGAAACTTTCTGAAATTATTTTCGGTATATGGAGATTCTCCCTCGCATGATCTCCAACCAAACTGTTCACATGCGTCTGAAGAAAAATAAAACCTAAAAATTAAGAATTCTAAAAGATAGGAAATGTCTTTCTCATTTCTTGGGACGAAATTGCATTTGTAGGTGAAGTCTTGAAGCTGTCATTTCAATTTGGAAACTGATTAAATTAGATGTTCTTTGTCAGAGAGAAATTAGACGGGAAAAGAAGCAAAGCATTCTGAGAAAATCAGGATCTTTGACGACATTTAAACGGACATGATTCATGGTGCAGTCTGGCAAAATCGAAAATGATTTCGAAATTGGAAACGATTTGGTTTGTATATGACAAAATAATACCCATTGGTCATCAATCAATTTATTAAACTTTATTGATTTATTACTAGATTAATATATATATATATATATATATATATATATATATATATATATATATATATATATATATATATATATATATATATATATATATATATATATATATAATTATATATGTATGTATGTATGTATGTATGTGCCTCTGACTGTGTGTGTGCATGTCATATTTTTTTAATACCTATTTATCGATGTATTATTATCATCTCTTCATATCTACGTAAATCTATTCATGATCTATCTATCTATCTATCTATCTATCTATCTATCTATCTATCTATCTATCTATCTATCTGCGTCTGTTCATTATCTATCTATCTATTCTATCTATCTATCTCAGTGTGTTATTCTATCTATCTATCTATCTATCTATCTATCTATCTATCTATCTATCTATCTATCTATCTATCTATCTCCGTCTGTTCATTATCTATCTATCTATCTATCTATCTCAGTCTGTTATTCTATCTATCTATCTATCTATCTATCTATCTATCTATCTATCTATCTATCTATCTCAAGATATTCATAACTATCTATACGCATATCCCAGTCTGTTTTTATCTCTTTCAAGTTGTTTATATCTATCTATCTATCTATCTATCTATCTATCTATCTGGTATGGGAACATACCCATAATAGTAATGGACTAGTCCGTACCCCATAAATACTGCGCCGCAAGAGGAAGCACCAGAGACGGCTAGGGAGCCGTGCTGTCGAACTCTCCGCCTCGGCGGAGAGGAACTCGGACGGGGCTTTGTCGCAGGGCAAAGTTTCGTCCGGGGAGGTTGACAGTCCCTGAACCCGTTTATACGGGTTCTAAATGGGCATATTTTTGCCCGAGCCTACGGGCTCGGTAAGCCCACATTAAACCGGCTTTGTGCCACATTCACAACATGTGCGAGTGTTGATATATATCGAGACGGAGAGGGAGAGAGAGAGTCAGACAGAGAAGTCAGTCAGTGTCAGAGTCGCGTCAGACGATTACTGTAAGACATTGGAATAGTGATACTGGTCGAGACAATATAGTTCTCTCTAACCTAACCTGATTGTTATTACTAACACTTCTACTTCTTTTGTACATATTCTGTTTGTAATATATCTGTGTTATTCCATACCTGTGTTCGAGTTATTCTTCATTGGTTCTACTTTGGTCCATCACCGTGGTACAAGGAACCTGGTCCATAACACTATCTATCTATCTATCTATCTATCTATCTATCTATCTATCTATCTATCTATCTATCCCAGTCTGTTTATCTCTCTCTCTCACTCTCTCTCTTTCGACAAGCCAATAACCCTGAAGAGTGAAAGAATTATTACAATGCGCTCTCGAAACTTCGAAGTCAACATAAGTGAACCAACGCCACTCACTTCAAGTGATAAGTTTCTCGACATTAATTCTATTAACGCAAAAAATATTATTACACATATTATTCTATTAAAAAATATTATTACACATATTATTCTATTAAGGCAAAAAAAAACTGCCTGCATAAAATGCTTTCCTACCAGCATACTACAGAAAAGGAACATTTATTTTTGGCACGAAAAACATATGGCTGAATACTATATATATATATATATATATATATATATATATATATATATATATATATATATATATATATATATATATATATATATATAGCATTACACGATAAAATATATTCTATCTTACATTTAATATAAATTATCTAAATATAACTTTTTTAATTCTTTATGCGTAATTTATCTTTGGAAGAATATTTTAAGTAGGAACTTAAACTTATATATATATATTTATATATATATATATATATGTATCATTTTTTATAAAACTCCATTTTCGGTCCTCTTTTAGCATCAAATTAACACTTCATTCTTCAAAGAAGCCCAATTTAATGTCATAAGGTTAATATCCGGGCTTAATCTTATCAAACCTCTTCCCTTTAGGACTAATAACTTCCACCTTCCCTTGACCACCGTCTCGTGCATTTCGTCCGATTGAAACGTTGAAATGGATAATTTCTGTATCGATTTTTGGATGGCTGTCACATTTAAATTTCTAATTCCGACACGAACTCAGTCTATAGACCGGTGTTGAATAAGACTGACCAAGTTTTGAAATAGATGTATCCCCCACCCCCGCATATGAGATAATTTTGGATTTTCTTGTGTAAGACTATTTATATGTATAAGACATTTTTTATGTTCATAGGCTCTTGTTATAGATACAAATATTTAATTAATGACTGTTTTTTTTATAATAAACAGTATTAATAACATTTACCGGCCTGAATGTCCGAGAAAATTTCATATAAAATATGCGTCCTCCGACAGGAATCGAACCTGTATGCTATACGTAACCGCCATATAACCTGGCGTGACCTAACCGATTGGGCCACAGAGGAGCGTTTCGGTTAGCAAGGTCGGGTTTACTGTTTTTAAACTATAATTCTCCATGATTTTCTCTCATTCATTCATATCTGCTCAATGCGTATCCAAATGTAAACAAATGACGTCATACATTATGAAATGGACAAAGTCCTACAATTATTTAAGACATTTTTTTATGTTTATACGTTCTTTTTATAGATACAAATATTTAAGTTAATGTTCTGTTCATAATTCATTTCAGGTAGGTAAATTTTGTTTAATACCGTTTATTATAAACAGAGCATTTACTTAAATATTTGTATCTATAAAAAGAATGTTAAACATAAAAAATGTCTTAAAATAATTGTCGAACGTTGTCCATTTCATAATATACATACACACACACACACAGACATATATATATATATATATATATATATATATATATATATATATATATATATATATATATACATCCAACATTATCGACACATTAGTAGTATTTACTGGCCTGAATATCCAAGAAATAATATTGTT
This sequence comes from Acanthosepion esculentum, assembly GCA_964036315.1. Classification (NCBI taxonomy): domain Eukaryota; kingdom Metazoa; phylum Mollusca; class Cephalopoda; order Sepiida; family Sepiidae; genus Acanthosepion; species Acanthosepion esculentum. Next base: position 70,010,303 of record OZ038509.1, on the reverse strand, counting down.
TATTACAAACAGAGCATTTACTTAAATATTTGTATCTATATTAAAAATAATAAACAGAAGATATATTAAAATAATTGTCGGACTTAGTATATTTCATAATATATAGTTTAATATGTATAAAACTGGCGTAGGCTATAAGAAAAATATATTTCAAAAGACAAACTAGATAAATTATTAAGTGATGGGAATAGAATGTTGGAAAATGCGTGACACTCTGGACTTATGAATATGTTTACTGTCAATTGTATAAATAGCGGTGTCAGGCTACTGACTGGAGTGACTATTGAGTGGAATTATCCAGTCGAATTAGTGTGAATTATTGTGCAACGATGATCTAGGTTTTCATTAAGGATTTACCGGACGTTAAGCCAAGTCGTACTACTAAAAAGGTATTCCTTAAAAGGGTTAATTGTCTTTGGTTGAACATAAACAACAACCTCATCAGTTAAAACGGAGATTCACTGATTTAGTAAGGCCACTAAAAGGGGGTACCTATCGAAATATTTTATGATGTGCTTGACGTACCCACGCCACAAGAAATTAGTGAACCAAGGAGATACAGTAAAAGAAAAAGAACAGCAAAGGGACATTTGAATATTGAACCCAAACTGATGCGATACAGATTCCAGAGATTTCATCTTAAAGAAGGAAGGTGTTATATACGATGAAAATGAGTAACTACCGACACCGAGGTTCGAACGTGACACCTGGACTTATGAATATATGTTTTCCGCCAGGTGTATAAATAGCGGTGTTTAGGCTACTGACTGGAATGATTATTGAGTGACTATTCAGTGTAACTATCCAGTCGAATTAGTGTGAATTATTGTGCGTCGATGATTTGCGTTTTGATTTAGGATTTACCAGACGTTATGCCGAGCCGTGCTATTAACAACTGAAATGGTTAATTATCTTTGGTTGACTTTGTGGAGTACAGCATACCCGTATTAAAATGGGAATTTAATGCGGGATACACTGTCCACAGAAGACACACAAATTTCAAGAAAAGACAACACGATAAGGAATGTTTGTATAAAAATAGAATATAGTATACTTAATAACATTCATACAGAATAAACAAATTTGTATATTAATGTCTCCTGTTTGCATAAAAGATAAATGCTTTTTAGGTCATTTAAGTAAATGTGATTTGAATAAAAATTATGTGTTCACTCTCTTTCAACGGTGATTATAATGTCTGTTTCTTGTTTTTTTTTTGTATCCGCCGAGTTGGTGAAAAAGGAAAAAATGGGCGATCAATTTAAGTTGAAAAAGAGAGTGTGAATGATAAATAAAAGATAAGAGGAAAATGTACTTATCGGTGGAATTGTTTTGGAGTCAGTTGTAAATTTGTTGTTGTTGTTGTTCTGCTTTCCTACCCCACTTTCTGCTCTTAGTGCCGGGTTGAGTCAGTGATGGACTTTGACTGTCAGTCCTATGTCTTCTTTGATACCTGCGTCCTTCTGACTCTGATTGATTTGAATGTCTCTATTTATGGCTGACTTCCTTTTCACACTGGCTCGTTACTTTTTTCTCAGTTTAGAAAATCGCCTCCTTTCATTGGTCAGAAAATTAATTTCACACCTTATTGTGAAAAAATGTTTTTAATCGTTTTGATCCGATTTTGCGGGTGTGCAAATCTACTTTGCGTTTTCCAGTATATTGTTGGAATGATATAGGATTTGTAATCTATCATTTTTTACTTCTTTGTTCTTGTTAAGTATTTATTTGAGGTTTTAATTAAAACATAATTCATCAATACATATTACTCTATGATCCTAACACTATACTGTGCCAGTCAGCAATAATTTGAAATACATTGCCAAATAAATAATTTCCAAATTCAGCCCAATTATTAACAGGCTGAAAAAGCAATTTAAAACAACAATTAAAAACCAACACAAAAGGGACTTAACCAATGTCTAACTAAATACAAGGAAGAGGATGTAAGATTTGTAAAGCAGACCATGTAAATATCTACATGTTCCGATTGGAATTTACATAGTATATCTACCGTTCCTCCTGTCAAACCGTGAATTGAAGGTCGTTCTCAATGGATTCATCTCCAGCTCCTATTCCACTAATGCAGTTGTTCCTCAAGGCTCCATCCTAGGCCCTACTCTGTTCCTCATATTCATAAACGAGCTTCCTGACGCCATAGATTCCCAAGTCGTCATCTATGCGGCGACACCAAAATGTACTCCTCTCGCTCCAAATCTTCTCTAACCCCCTAGCCTTGATCGATCCACTATCTTTCTCCATATCCTCTCCTTTACCACTCCTATCTGCTCTTCCTCTAAACCTTCTGTAACCCCCTGCGTATTAGTGGCTTCCAGCCTTGCTTGGGGTGATATGCTTAAAAAAAATAAAAATATCTCTAATGATTTAAGTAACTTTTTTATACGAAATAATTAAATCTCCTAAACAACAAGCCCGGAAATATATTAAAAAAACTGTTAATTATTAAAGAAATATTATTGTCTAACCTATCATAATACCACTATGTTTTTTTCTGATATGAAAGCAAAAATTCGCTACCGGATATTTAAAAAATTTTTTTTTTTTTTGGAAGCCGATTTTTCTTTTTTAATAATAATGGGTATAAAGTAATTAATAATAACAAAACAAAAGTCATAGAGATAAAGCAAGTTCATTCGACCATTAATGACAATTCCAGAACAACGTAACTATAAACAATTTTTTCTATCCTCTGCCAGCCGCTACTTAAAACATAATTCATCAGTATATATCGCTCAATGACCCTAAAAAAATAAAACTTATTATTTATCAGCTATAATTGAAAGTTTACAGCATCTAAACTAATTATCAACGGTCCCCATAAATACCACCCGGTATGTAAAAATAATGTTGTCTATGAATTATTATGCCTTTTGGGAGAATGCATCTTGAGCACTTATAATCATAAACCAACTTAAAATACATACATTGGCAATCCATGCACTATACTCTTCAGCAAAGTGACCTGTCTCCTGTTGAAACTTGGTGTGATCTATGCACACATTGACCAACACCTCATGGACGACCGAAATGAAACTTATCTTAACACAAATATTAGTTTACAATATTAAAATAGCACCAGTTGTAAGGAAACACTTAAAAGTCTGGAAGCAATTATAGAAAATATTAACAGCCCACATTAAATAATATACCATTCACCACAGGAGATGGTATCTTCATGTGCATATGATATAAATGATGTACGTGCATATTATATTAATATTAAGAATTAACATAAAAAATTAAAATAAATAAATCGCATTGTATATATGCCGCCTTATTTCCAATGGCCATTACATATTACTTCAAGTTGGATTATTTCAAATGTCCATCGTCCTGATGAATACCAAGACGAAGACAGAGAAGTTAAAAGTACCACACGGACACCACATCGGTTCTTGATAATGACTGACAAAATATGAACTCTGGACATTTTATCCAAAAGCTCAACATCTTACATTATTTACATTATTCGGACTATTGTCCTCATCTTTGTCGCCATATTTGTTATAACCTTTTGGACGTTGTACGCTCCGGCCTTTTTCAGGTGGTTGGAATGTCGAACTGTACCCTTTATTTCGCTCACTGGGGTAGACTGTTCTATTGCCACAAAAATATCCTGAGCCGACCAAGCATAGAAATGAATACAATATGGGCACCAGTAATAAGGAGTGCCAGAGAAAAGCGATAACAACAAAAGTTGCAATATGAGCTCTGGTAAAAACATAAATGATAACAGCAAATTTGCAATATGAGCACTGATAAAAAATGATTGCTGAAGATATTAGATTTATGATACTCAGAAAACCAGACACAGATGTCTTCAAGGAGACACGGAACAGTGGATAAAGTCGTTATATCCAGTGACAGGACCCAAAGAATGTGAGTTCAATACCCAGTTAAGATAGTAGAGAACTTGGAGAGGGGAATTGATAACTGACATCCATTAAACATGGCACGTGAAACTAGAACAGTCTACTCCAGTCAGCAAAATACAGGGTTCAGTTCGACATTCCAACCACCTGAAGAAGGCCGGAGCGTACATCGGCCGAAACGTTGTGATAAATATGCCAACAAAGATGAGTCCGAATAATTTAAATAATGTACATAATACTTCATCTCAGAAATATATATATATACATATATATATATATATATATATATATATATATATATATATATATATATATATATATATATAGCATAATGAGAAGCCACGTATACTTTCTTGATATGTATATAATATGGATAAAACAACTGAAAAGTTGCAAATTAAAAGAAAAAAAATTGAATGTTTTTTGTGAAAGTATTTATTTATATGTTTTTTTAGATATATATTTGATATTTCAGATCGACTCGATCTTTCCTCAGAAATTAATTAAATAATATAATAATAATAGTTATTTAATTAATTTCTGAGGAAAGATCGAGGCGATCTGAAATATCAAATATATATATAAAAACATATAAATAAATACTTTCACAAAAAACATTCAAATTTTTTTCCTTTAATTTGCAACTTTTCAATTGTTTTATCCATATTATATATATATATATATATATATATATATATATATATATATATATATATATATATATATATATATATATAACATCTTATCGGATAATTCGAAAAGTTTAATGAAATGTTAATCTACCTCATCTGATCTTGATCCCCGTCCTTCCTTTTCCCCAAAACGCCTCTTTACTCTTACTTAACGCCCCCTGTAACCCCTTGCGTGCTAGTGCCACTCCTCACTGTGAAATGCTTAAAAAGATATATAGGAATATTAATTAAGTGTGATACTAGTTTGGGATGTCGGTCCCACCCATTTCAATGTTGACAGTTAAATGTAACCGCCTCTTCTTCGCTTGCACTTCCCGACAGTGTAACTCCCTTCCTCTTACATGCTTCCCTGGTAGCTATAATCTTCAAATATTCAAATGTATTGTCAATCGACATCTTCGGAGGCCTTGATGCTGATCCCTGTCCTTCTCTGTATCCTTTTCTCAAACACCCCTCTTTACCTTTGCTCTCACTCTCTGTAACCCACTGCGTGCTAATAGCATTCCCGCTTTGCTCGGTGTGACTGCTTATAAAAAAATATGCAAACTTCGTGGTCGATTCTCTTAAATCAAACTTGTTTGGATCTATTTCCATCTGTACGCACCTATCTCAGTCTGTTTATGTATATATATAATTCTAATCTACAGCCAGTTAGATCAAGGTTACAGGAATGTAGGACGCCCATGGCTAAGATACAAAGACAAGATGAAGGGCAACTTGTCAGCTGTCAATATACCACATAACACCATCGAGCGCTTAGCCTTGGAGCGGGTAGAATGGAGATCAACGTGTTTTGGTGTACTCATCAGTTTTTAATCTGCTAGTCTGAATCGTCTTCAAGAAACGAGAGCAAGATCTAAAAGGTCAACCAATCTAACAGTCATCTCATCCCACGATCCTCACTCTTGCTCCATATTATGTGATCTTCTTTGTAAGTCCCTAGCGGGCCTTAAATGCCACTTAAGATTATCGCACAAACTTTCATAACTGAATCAATTAAGTTGTCAGGTCCTCATACGTTGAAACCGATGGGAGAGTCAATTATATATATATATATATATATATATATATATATATATATATATATATATATATATATATATATATATATATCTGTGTGTGTGTGTGTGTGTGGGTGTGTTTGTCTTTTAAATTCTGTGATGTTATGGTTATAGTTGTCTATAATTCCAATTTGTGCATTTTTAGACAATTCCCCGCTCTATCCTCACACACTCCCACGTATATTCACATATTTGTCTTTGCATGTAGATCTAAATGCACTTATTCTCACTTTCAGCTAGGACTTTGCGAATAGGTTTACAGCCTGCGACATTGAATGATTTAAGACAGAAAAACAAAATAGATAAACTTTCATTTGTGATGAAATTAAAGTCTTTGCCGTTAAAGAAACATAAGTGCGAGAACCCGATGAAAAAGAACAAAGATCTAAGTGCGAGGCAAAAAAGGGAGCTTCAAATTCTGTTTTCATTCACTGAGAGTTACACGAAATATGGTTTAATTTACACTCGACTCTGTTATTCTGTTAAAAAGAAAAATCAAGACAAGCAAATAAATCGACTCTGCATGAAGCTGAGATTCCGAGACAGAAAAAGAAAAGCGGATAAACACAAAATATTATCAGTTTCATTTATCATTTCATATCCGAACGCGGGATAGAAAAAAATCGAAGAATATAAAGAAAATAAACACTGACAATTAAAATATGAAAATTGGAATAACTTTCCTATATCGAGTTATATCCGACAGCAAGGCCTTTGATCGGGAGATTGGAGGTTGTGAGGAGCGTGAAATCACCTTTTAATTACTCTCTTCCTCTTATAAGGATACCAAGAAACTTTTCCCTGAATATGAGAGGATACTATTGAAAATAAGTAGACAAAGCTTGTTTAAATAGTTCAATAAGACATGTTTTAATGAGAACATTAAAACATGTCTTATTGAACTATTTAAACAAGCTTTGTCTACTTATATATATATATATTATTGTCTACTTATATATATATATATATATATATATATATATATATATATATATATATATATATATATATATATATATATATATATATATATATATATATGTATGTGTGTGTGTGTGTGTGTGTGTGTGTGTGTGTGTGTCCAAGGAGGAGGCACGGTGGAGTAATGGATAGAGACTTGGATTGAGGAATCGGAGAGCCCAGTTCGAATTCCAGTCGAAGCCATTACATTCACTTACGTAAAAACGGCGTGAATCCTCTTTTCCCTCCAGCTATGGGTAAATAGTAGAACAGACTGGATAGCATCTGGTCTAGGAGAAGGACAACTCTAAATTCAAAACCTGCGAAGGGTCGTTTGAGGACTCCGTGGCACGTAGTGCACAAGGCCTCTGTATTTGCCCCTTCAAAATGGTGAATGTGAATGGTTCTGCACAAAACCTTCACTACTATAATCAAATCTCATGTGCTGGCGTCGGACTGTCAGTTTCCTAGGAACTGATCTGCTTGACCCTCATACGTCGAATTCGACGGGAGAGTCGAGTATATATCCAAATGAGAGAAAGAAGAGATTACCGAAAAGGTACAACAAAACGCTTTGTAGTGAATGTGTTACTATAATGAGGTATTTCTAGAAGGCAGACCTTTATTTAAAGATCTACGATCGCTTAAATTCTAAAGTGATTCTTCCTCTTTCATTTGCCCTTCACGGAATCGGTGATCATTATTTCCCACAGCTCCCTGTCATTTGTAGAAATTTTGTCTTTTTCATATCTCTCCTAATCCCGGTTCTGCCTACAATTTAAACAAGATCATCAGGTAGTTTATTCGCTGCATTCCACGGTCTCTATTGCTCCGTGAGTGTCAAATTCTCAAAGCCGTCTTTCCTCATTATGTATCCGAAAAATTCCAGTTTTCTCTTTCTTATTCGAATTATAAGTGTCATTTTTGTTTTGATTTTTCCTAAAAGTTCGTCATTGCTCACATATTCAGTCCATGGTAATCTCACTATCCATCTGTAAAACCAGATTTCTGTTGTCTTATGTCACTTCTTTATCTGTGAAGAGATTGTCCAGCATTTATTGCGATATAAGAGGACTAATATTACATAATATTTCAGTATGCTTTTCTTTGCTTCTAACGAAATTAAAAATTGTTTCTTAATACTTTGTTTAGCTTTTGGAAGGCTTTTTTCTCTATTCACAGTGCGCATTCGGGTGTCGCATTTTCCCTTCTTTGTTATCGCCCTCCTAGATATTTGTCCGTTACCGTTCTCTTTTAACGGACTTCTAAATATTTCGTTTTTTTTAATGTTCTTTTAACTACACATATAATCTGGTCAAATCCATTTAGATTATTATCAATATATATCTCACATTGTGATAACTGAAGATCTGCCAAGAATAATTAAACCGTGAAAGAACCTGGACGCAAATTTTCTGGAGATAAATTAGCGATTAAAGTAATTTTTAGACATTTTCGTCGTAGTGAGTTATTTTCATTTTTAATTAGAGTAGGATTTTCATGTGAAAATTGCGTTCGTGTGTTGTTTTTTTTTTTTTAAACATCCTTTTGAGTTCATATAATCTTTTATTTAAAGTACTTGAGGTTTCACCAATATATTCTTTTCGGCAATATGATAAAGTAAATTCCTCCTTTTGTTTTGGTTCGTTTTTTTGTTTTGTATTGATTAAATCTTTGATTGATTTAGATGTAGTTGTGACAGATTTTATCTTGAGGTTAGATAAATTCTTTATGATTGGAGTTATGATACTGCTTTGAATATACGCTCTTTAGCGCTAGAGGGCGTCGTCAGTGATGTTCTGAATTGGATCATTGGGCAGCTTCGGGTCTTTCAAACATCATACTGACCTCACCAAGTCGACCCCATCAGAGCTTATCGGACTCTGATACGCCCTCTAAAAATGCTTACAGACACTAACTTCTATAATATACCCCGTCATCACGCATTTGATTGGTAGTTGATCAATAGCCAATCACAATGGTGTGTGCTCTATTTAAGTTGTTTGCGGGGAATTTTTTTCTGTTTTTTTTTCTTTTTTTTTATTATTTTAGAGTTAGTACGTAAAACAATATATATTTTTGATTCGTTGGGTTTGTTATGAGCCTAGTGTTTCGCATTGAATATAGAAGGGTTAGGGTATTGAAGGGTCTTGAATGTATTTTCATATATTTCTCCTCTTTGTGTAAATACTAAGGGCTGCAAATTTTGAGTGCTCTTAAGTAGAATCCAATTAATAATCTGGATTTTATTTTGTTGTTATGATGGGAATATAAATTTATGAGGTCAGGTACATTAATCGATCTTCGGTGGGCACAAAGTTTAATCGCTAGTTCATCCACAGTAAATTTGCATCCAGGTTCTTACAACATCTTCATTCTTGGCAGATTTTCTGCTATCACATTGGGAGATATTTAATGACAAAAGTGAGGGAAGCAAAAAGAATCTAGATGAAATTGTCTCGATTGTAAAAAAAAAAAGAAGATTTTTTCAAAATTTTTAAACTCCCAGCGTCTCCAGTTCGTGCGCATATATATATATATATATATATATATATATATATATACCCTCGTCCTCTTCATCATAAGCTTGGCTAGACTGCATTGAACATGTGTTCATTTACATACCAATAAAGAATTGCAAATGTTTACTTGCTGAATAAAAAGATGTCTATCAGATTTGGGAAGTCTCGTCTACTGTACATCCCCAAATTTATTTGTTTTGTTTTAACGAGATTTGGGAATTGGGTACCCGGATGTTGCGTTCGAAATATATCGATCATTCAAAAACAGGCTGACGTAGAAGGAAAATAATTGTACGTTTTTCTTCCAATCTTCTTCTTTCTTTTGTACTGTCTACTTCATAGGTAATATTTTTTTGTTTCTGGTTGATTTATTTTTTCTTTTTTAAACCGGTATAGATTCCCTTGAATAAATTCTTTCTTTCTTTCTTTCTTTCTTTCTTTCTTTCTTTCTTTGTATTTATGTTTACTTTCTTTTCTTTTCATTCTTGCTTCTTTCCTTCTTTCCTTTCTACATTTATTTATTTCTGTTTATTTCTGTATTTATTTTTCTTTCTTTCTTTCTTTCTTTCTTTCTTTCTTTCTTTCTTTCTTTCTTTCTTTCTTTGTACTTACGTGTATTTTCTGTTCTTTCCTTCTTTCCTTTCTTCATTCCTTCCTTCCTTCTTTCGTTTTTGTCTGCCTGATGTCTATTTCTTTTTCTTTCTTTCTTTCTGCTTGTCTGTTAGCATATATGCATAACTCTTTCTTCTTGTTCCGTTCCTTCTTTCTTTCTCTTTTCTTTTCACTCTTTTTTCATTCTGATATCTGTCGGTCTATTTCTTTTCTTTTAATTTGTATATATGTCTGACTATTTCCTCTCTTTTTTTCTTTCTTTCTTTCTTTCTTTCTTTCTCTCTATTTTCTTTCTTTTAGTTTGTATTTAGGTATATTTCCTCTTCTTTTTTCTGTCTGTCTGAATGTATATGTGTCTATTTTCTTGTCTTCCTTTCTTTTCTTCTTTCTTTCATTATTTACTTCTTTGCTAGTTTTTCATTCTTTCCTTTTCGATTTTTTATTTCTTTTTCTTGCTTTGTTTCTATCTTTCTGTCATGCTTATCTTTTGTTTTCTTTCTTTCTTTCTTTCTTTCTTTCTTTCTTTCTTTCTTTCTTTCTTTCTTTCTTTCTTTCTTTCTGTCTGTCTGATACCACTATGTCTATTCCCTCTTCTTTTTTTCGTTGTTTCTTTCTTTTTCTACGGTTGTATGTTTTTCATGTTTTTTTCTTTCCATTATTCTTTTTTACGTTTGTCTGTCTGTCCCTTGATCTACAAGTATAGCTTTCTATTTTCTCGTGTAGCTTTCTTTCTTTCTTTCTTTCTTTCTGTGCGTATGTCTATTTTGTTTGTTTGTTTCTTTCCTTCATTTTGTTTTTGTACGTTTCTTTTTTGTTTCTTTTTTTCCAAAATCTCCGACCGTGTCGAATGGTGACTCAGAAACTTTGTTTGACTCAGAAACTTCGTTTGACACAGAAGCTTCTTTTGACTAAGAAACTTTGTTTGACTCAGAAACTTCGTTTGACTCAGAAACTTTGTTTCACTCAGAAACTTCTACAATAAATCGTACTGAAATCCACGACCCACTGATTTCTTCCGTATTATGATGTAATCATTTCAAATAATACTTTGCATAGATTTTGAAAAGCATTTTTCGCTGTCACAATACGTCTTCGGATTTCGATGTTGTACTTTCCGTGCTTTGTTAAAACATCACACAGATATTCATTTTTTTTTGTACTTGCTCGATTTTGGTATCTCCAATTTGTAATATGCATGGGCTTTTTTTCCCGAACAATAATGCATTCTTTTGGCGTTGTTTTTGTTGGAGGGGGTTTAAAGATGCAGTGTTAGACAAATTTGTATTATTAATCCTCAAAAGGAAGAGCTCAAGATGCGAGTTACGAATTGAACCTTTTCTACCTTTAAAAATATGTTAAGAAAACTGAGGTCCCAATTTGATGTTATCAAAAATTCGTTATTTTTTTTAACACTGTGTCATCTTCATATCTATGAATGTCGAATCTCTGTTCTGCCATCCATTTACTCAAGCTCGTTATGTAGGTTAGACGTTGCTTTTCTCTGTCCCTCTCGCCTTCAATATGACCTGGGAGTGTCACATTTTCCAAGCCCTCTATCCTCATTATTTGTCCTAGCAATTTCAACAGTCTCTTTCTGATTCTAAGTATAAGGGTCCTTTTTGTTTCCATTTTCACTGAAACTTTGTTGTTGCTCACATGTTCCATCCATGGCATTCTCAGCATCCTTCTGTAGAACCACATTTCTGTTGTTTCTTCTTCATCTGTGATAAGATTACCCAACATTCACTGCCAAATAGGAGCACCGATATTACACAACAGCTCAGTGCATTTTTCTTTGTTTCTAATGAAATTTTCTTGTTTCTTAATGCTTTGCTTAGCTTTTGCAAGGCATCTTTCCCTATCCCAATTCGCCTTCTGATTTCGATGTCGCACTTTCCATCCTCTGCTAAAACACTTCCTATATATTTAAAATTTTGTGCTTACTTGATTTTGTATCTTTAGACCTTTCTTCACGCTTTCCTTTACTTTCTTCTGTGGGAGTTCAAATAGTTTCCTCTCAGTTGCTGCTGTTAACACTGTTACCCACTTCATATCTAATGATGTCAAGATTACGGTTGTTGACCATGTTCGTTGTAGTCGTCTATGAATGTAGAATCCAGCACAGTAAGTAATTTGTTCAATGAAACAACGCCAGTACCACTAGCAGCAGCTGTCCAGTCTTCGATATCAGAGGTTGGCAGTGAATATATCCGGAGAAAAAACAAAATGGCTGCCTTTATACACGTCGGATTGAATATTTTGAGCTTTCTGATTGGTAAAATCTTCTGTTGGTGAACTATAAAATGAGTCAGCTCATTTTGGTTGTCTCACTAGTATATAGTAGGTACCCAAAAACTCCAGCAACGGCTGCCAATAATGAATCCAGGTAATTCTCTCTTGATCAAATTCATTGTAAATGTTGAATTTGTTCAATTCGTAGCTCACACCTTGGTCTCTTGCTTTTTTGACAATCATATATTCTGTATACTTACAATTGAGAGTTAGTCCTTTCTTCGCCTTTTCTTTTACTACCTTTTGTAGGTGTTCCTCTAATTTCCTTTCTCGGAGTGAACTCAACACAGTGTCACTGCATAGTTAATTTTTTAAAGACTGTCGCTTCCAATACTGAATCCTGGTAGGACTTCTAATTATCTCAAGATTGCCTTATTGTAAAGGTTAAATAAATCTGGTGAGGAAATACGTCTTTGTTTTACACTCCTTCGTATTAATAATGATATATTTAATTTTCGGGTCATCAGGTCGAGTGTGTGAAACAGGATGAAAAAAGAAACATTTAAACATTTCATCGATATGTAATCGTACTTGAATCAGGATTTATTTATTCATATTCATAGATATTTATTATTTGGGATTATCAGCGGATAATCTGTCAATTAGGAGCTTTTTATGGTGTAACATTATTTTGATTTGAAATCATCGCTTAATCTTTTATAAGTATGGACATTTCATGAATTAATTCTTTCAATTAATTACTTCTGTGCCATTTTATCTCAGCATATTATCTCAGATCAGACACAAGGTTCGTTCTCAGGTGGAGTTGCTTCCACTCAAAGACTTCCGCTTAAAAATAACCCCTCAAACAAATCGTTACTCTCGAATGAAAACCGTGACAAGTTCTTGCAGTAAACAAGGTTTTATTCTTCAGTTGTAACGAGCGAAGCGCTGATAGGTTAATCGTGGTGGTGTTGCGGTGTGTGAACAGTCTAATTGGTGTCTTTTCTTACATTTGTTCTCCGTAGGCTCTATCAGTCTCTCTGAACTTTTCGCGGACAGTGTTCACTGTCTTATAGAGAACATTGTTCTTTGCTTTCTCATCTTTAAAAAAATAATTCATCTTCATTCAGTAGTCCTCTTTGTTTCAGCTGCCTGCTGTGTATTTGTGAAGTCCATTTCATTTACAAATAATCATAGAGGGAAAATAAATCTCCGAATCCATTTTTGTGACAGGTTCCGCTGTTTTCCGTTTCGTAAGATCTCAACTGACTGTTATTGGTACATATGAATTGAAATGGCTTTGTTTATATTTTCAGTATGAATATAAAGTTAGCACAAAAGCTTCGGGAAGAATGAGAAGTTATGCATTCCATTAAAAGAGTGATGCCATTTACCATTCCAACAGAGTTCCATTTTTAAGATGAGATTTCATTAAAAAAAAAACGACCAAAAAACGACCAAAAAACAAAACAAAAAAAAAAACAACCAAATAAAACCTGCTATTTTGAACGCCATTTCCCCCTTAGCAGATTGGCCGCCCTACCAAGGAACTTGGAAGATTCGATGAGTCAAAAATCAAGACGATTTCTCGCAGTAAACCAGATTTTATACTTGGGTTGTAACCTACTGCTATAAGCAAGCAAAGTTGAGATGAGGTGTAGGATGATCAGTTTAATAGCTGACCTCCCTGTCCCGTCGTACTCTGAAGGCCCGCCTCGTCCCTCTGTCTTTCCGGAGGGTACTGGTCAGTTTTATAGCTAACATGGCTCTTTCTCCCGTATCTTCGTCTAAAAAAGTAATTTATCTTCATTCAGCGATTTCTCTTTGTCTTGGCCACTCGTAAAGCCCACTTGACGATCATTGGTAGGAAAATAAATGTTCCATATCCATCTTTGTTCAGGTTCAGCCGTTTTCCAATATAATAAGATATCAACTAACTACAAGTCGAGTGGTGTGCCAAACAGGAGATTTTTATTTTATTTGTAATTGAATTATTTATATTCATAGATATTTCATTTAAGTTTATCGATGGACTAGTGTGTCAAGGAAAGCGTTTTTGTCTGTAGACGTAATCTCTGCTCCAGAGTCTACGAGAGCCCTAGAATGTCAGTTATATAACTTAGCGAATATTTTGAAGGATTACTTTTGGAGAAAGAAAAAGTATTTATTGGAGATTTTTCGTCTTATATTTCGCTAAAAAATCAGAAAATTCGAAGACATACACAGAAAAATTCTGTTCTAATAGACTCAGAATTTGTAAGACGGAATGAAGTATTCCGAGTAAAAGAACTTAATAAAGTGTTAGTTATATATCGGGGATTTTGGAATTAAACACTCTGGATGGTGGAATAGCAGGTCGCTGAAGCTATGTGAGATTCGTAATTACATTAGACTAGTATAACATACTTTTAGACACGGAACAAGGAATTAAGTGAACGAAATATAACATGAGAAAGAACGGACCAGGTCTGTATTAAGGACTACAAATCTGGAATAAAGTGTTTTTTAACACAAAAATACCCATAACAAACTCCTGTGGATTTGATACTTTCTGTTTTACTGCATAGATGAAAAGTGGGGTTTTATTATTATCGGTGAAACAAAAAGAAAGAAAAATTGGAAAAAAAGACAAAAGAAAGAAAGAAAGAAAGAAAGGAAGAAAGGAAGAAACACATAATAGGGTAAGAAAGAAAGCAGGAGTTTCGATCTTCCGATAAAAGAAAGGAAACCTATCTAAATAAGAAAGAAAGGAAGAGAGAATAAAGAAAGGAAGTGAGATAGAAAGAAAGAATTCATAGGAGGAGGAGGAAATGTAGTGGGAATGATAGGAGGCGAAAGAAAGAAAGGAAGAAAGAAAGAAGAAAAGAAATAAAGAATAATAAATAAAGAAGGAATAACTTTCATTCATACGATGAAAGAAAGGAAAACATAAATTGGAAAGACAGAAAAAGATATTAAAAATAAAATAAAGAAAGAAAGAATAACATTCATAACGACAATTTATGAGCAAAAAAGAAAAGAAAAAAGTAAAGAGGCAGACAGGAATGGAAGAAAAAAGAAAGGGTGAATGAGGGAAAAAAGAAAGAAAGAGTTCCACTCTTCAGATGTAAGAATGGAAAAGGAAAAGGAAAAAGGAGAGAGAGAAAAAGTATTGAAAATAAAGGAGGAAAGAATACATTTCATTAAGACAAAGAAAGGAAGAAGAAAAGAAATATAAAAAGGAAAGAGAATAAATAAAAAAGTAAAAGAGAAAAACATTTTATGAGAATGAAAGGAAAAATAAGTATATTAAGGGAGAATGGATGAAAAAAACGAAAAGGCTGAAAAAGAAGAGAATGAAGTAAAATATGAAAAAAGTTTAATAACGTAAGGGTAAGCAAAAAAGTAGAAAGAAAGTGAAAAAGAAAGAAATTGAACAGGAATGACAGAATTAAATAAACGACCTTGAAAGAACGAATTAAATAAATAAATAAAGAAAGAAAGAAAGAAAGAAAGAAAGAAGAGGATCAAGGAAAAAAAAACAACGAGCCAGCAACCAAGAAAGAAAGAAAGTAAGAAAGAAAGAAAGAAAGAAAGAAGGTAAGCAAGAAAAAGACAACCGGAAAAAGAAAGAAAGAAAGAAAGAGAGAGAGAGAGAGAGAGAGAGATAAGAAAAAAAGAAGGTGAGCAAGAAAGAAAGGAGGCGAGCAAGAAAAAACTTAACGATCCAGTAACCAAAAAAGAAAGAAAGAAAGGATTTGAGCAAGAAAGAAAGAAAGAAAGAAAGCATGAAAGAATCAAGTCGAGTAAGAAAAAGAGAGAGAGAGAGAGAGAGAGAGAGAGAGGTAGAGAAAGAGAGAAAGAAAGAAAGAATGCAAAAAGGCGAGCAAGAAAAAATGAAAGTGAGCAAGAAAAAAGCCAATGAGTAAGAAACCAAGAAGGAAAGGAAGGAAGGAAGGAAGGAAGGAAGGAAGGAAGGAAGGAAGGAAGGAAGGAAGGAAGGAAGGAAGGAAGGAAGGAAGGAAGGAAGAAAAAAAAAAGAAAGAAAGAAAGAAATAGAGTCTCTGATAACTGTGATAACTATTGTACGAATTTTTGGAACAACTTAACAACTTCGAGTCAAGCGGAAACGGCATTGTGGGAAGGAGAATCAAGAAAATTACTCATGCAGCGAAAGAATCGTCTTGGCGCACGGAACTCTCTGTTCACTCCAGCAAACTCTGGAAATCCCGGAAAATGTCCAATCACGGTTGATTCAGAAAGGTAGCCAAACAACACGCAGACAAACACGACATTCGTTAAGACTGAGACGTCGTCGAAATAAATGAGCACTCCCTCCCTTTGACCAAAACTGGATTGCAATCTAATGTCCACCTTATTCACAAAAGGTTTTCCTGCTTTTATTCTAGCTTCATAGAAATCTACATTCAATACTTTTCTCAAATTTAGACACTATCAAACGCCTAAAAAGGAATGTGGTCATTATTCAATGTATCAGGATTAGACAAAAAATGTAAGGAAAGGTAATAGTTAAAGTGTGATCAAAACAATATTCATTTGGATATATTTTCGAATAATTCATCATATAATGACCAGACACGAATTAAGAAATTCCGGCGACATTGGAAATATCAGAGAATCAATCTGTCAAAATAATGAAAAAAAAAATATTTCTCTGAATAAAATATTAAATTATTGAATAACACTACTTCATATCAAAAACGCCAAGATTTGAAATCTGTCTATATGTCTACGATAAGGCATTGTCACTATTTACACTATTTACATTGTTTGGACTGTCTCATCAAAGAATAGATGTTACGAGCAAGCTAGGCTTACTCTCTTAGGGTAAAAAGACTTTCTCACGCCAAACTTTATTGTATTGAGTAATACTCCCCTTAACTGTCTCTATTTCTCAGATGAGGTATTGTAACTATTTAAACTATTTACATTGTTCAGACTGTTGTTTGGAAATTGTTATGATGCCATTTATAGTCTCTGGGCTGGACCCGAAAAGAAATGTGTACGCACCAGAAATCAAAGGAAATAATAATAATAATAATAAACATCTTCAAATAGCTATCAAAATATAAGGACCTTGAAATCGAAATCTCAAAAATGTTAACTGTTAATTCCCCTCTCCAAGTTCTCTGTTGCCTTAACCGGGTATTGAACTCACACTCTTTTGGTCCTGTCACTGGATCTAACCAACGCCTTTATCCACAGTACCATGTGTCTTGAGTGTGAGTTCAATACCCGGTTAAGACATTGGAGAACTTGAAGAGGGGAATTAACAGGAGATAACTGACAAATGACATCCATTAAACATGGCACGTGGAACTAGAACAGTCTACCCCAGTGAGCGAAATAAAGGGTTCAGTTCGACATTCCAACCACCTGAAGAAGGACGGAGCGTACAACGGCCGAAACGTTGTAATAAATATGGCGACGAGGATCAGGACAATAGTACGAATAATGTAAATAATGTACATAATACCTCATCTCAGAAATATAGACAGTGTTGGATTTGTTTTGTCTTTCTAACAATATCTCTGATTGTTGAGGTAGTGGAAATGATCCTGGTGTTGGGGGGAAATAATTTATTCTCATATTTTATTGATAGATTATTGGAAGGTAGGATTATGAATTTTGTGTTCATGTTTCCGGAAGTATATTTATCATCAATGCTGGTGCCGAGACAAGAGAAAAAAAGTATTCTTAGCCGATGCGTTTCGCACTCTGAGAGAATTTATCAAAGCGATGTAGGATTTATTTTGTTGCATATGTAAATATAAAAGCGGCGATGTCATTGCTTTGTCAATATTTTTAAATTTGAGAACGTTCATGAATGCTCATCAGTTTGTTGAAAGGTCCGCCTAAACATAAGGCAAATTCTGCTGAAATGTAATCGAGTAATATTCATTAATTAAAAAAAAGAATATTATTTATATTGTGATTAGACTGTTATGGTATGAAAAAGATGTATATCCTGTACATTCTGAAAAATATAAGGCGATAGTTTTAACCGTTTTCTTTTGATTTTTCAACATATGTAGGTTGGCTTGGAAAAGTATTAATTCTTTCAGGAAACGTAAGTATCGAAAAAAACCCCCGTGGGGTAGATTTATATTTTGATAAGATTAAATGGCGGAAGTCTCGAGAATTTTGCTTTCGAATCAATTATTTTCTCTTTTGATGAGTGCGGCAATTTTTGGATCAAAAGTGTGATCGAATTTATATCTGTGCATGATTAGTACATTTGATAAATTATTATGTATAAGGTCCCTTTTGCGTTCAAAGATACGTTCTTGCTTTTCCCTTTTTATTCACTCACACACACACACACACACACACACACACACACACACACCAACACACACGCGCCCACACACACACACACACACACACACATATATATATATATATATATATATATATATATATATATATATACAGTAAAGTATACATTTCGAAAAAAATCGGTTGACCAGGGTAATTATGAAAGATAACATATTTAAACCAAACAGGATTTGTATATATATTGCTCGATACCAGGAGATAGAGCACTAATAATAATAATGATATTAATTCGACTAATTAGTTGTTCATCTTTTCTATCTTGGCACATCACTGTTACAAACTTAAGTTGCTTGAAACCAGAACAAAAATCCAAACTACTGAATAA
Organism: Acanthosepion esculentum; assembly: GCA_964036315.1. Taxonomy (NCBI): domain Eukaryota; kingdom Metazoa; phylum Mollusca; class Cephalopoda; order Sepiida; family Sepiidae; genus Acanthosepion; species Acanthosepion esculentum. The sequence goes on along the minus strand of OZ038509.1, from coordinate 69,991,664 downwards.
TGTTATTTAAGACCAGTATTGTTTACATTGTTCGGATTGTTGTCCTCATTGTTCTTGGCCGTTTCTGACGTTGTATGCCCCGGACTTCTTCAGGTGATTGGAATTTCGAATTGATCTGTTTATTTCGTCTGCCGGGATAGTTCCACGTGCCATACTTCTTCCAGTTTTCGCCGTTTCAGTTATTTACCGTAGTAAATAAACATTTTTGTTCCTTTCTGCTGGGGTCAGGTAAAAAACTCACAACTCACTGGATTATTTCAATCAACGTCTTTCTTCACTGAGCCGTGTTACCTTGGGTATATCAGTGTAGGAATCTTTAGGACTTATAAACCTAATGTCACAGTAAGCATTTTTACCAGAGCTCATATTACAATATGTTGTTGTTATTTTTTTCACTAGCACTCTGTATAAATGGTTCACATATTGCATTCGTCTCTATGACAGCCTTGGGATGTTTTTGTGGCCAAGCAACGGCCGAAACGTCATGAATATGACAATAAAGATGAGGACAACAGTCTGAACAATGTAAATAATTCAAATAGGTACAATACCTCATCTCAGACATACAGAGAGATCCTGAAGAGGCCGAATCGTACAACGACCGAAACGTCGTGAATATGTCAACAGAGATGAGAAAACCCATCCAAACGATGTAAATATTAACAATGCCTCGTCCCAGACATATAGACATATCCAGAAGAGGCCGAATCGTACAACGGCCGAAACGTCTTGAATATAGCAATAAAGATGAGGGCAACGGTTTTATGTAAATAGTGTAAATAGTTACAATACCTCATCTGAGAAATAGAGACAGATGTTGAAGGTGAATATGGCAATAAAGATGAGGACAACAGTCCGAACAATGTAAATAGTGTAAATCGCTACAATACCTCATCTGTGAAATAGAGACAGATGTTGAAGGTGAATATGGCAATAAAGATGAGGACAACAGTCCGAACAATGTAAATAGTGTAAATAGTTACAATACCTCATCTGAGAAATAGAGACAGATGTTGAAGGTGAATATGGCAATAAAGATGAGGACAACAGTCCGAACAATGTAAATAGTGTAAATAGTTACAATACCTCATCTGATAAATAGAGACAGTTAAGGTGAGTATTGCTCAATACCTTAAAGTTTGGCGCGAGAAATCTTTCTACCTTAAGAGAGTAGGCCTAGCCAGCTCGTAACATCTATTCTTTGATGAGACAAGTTTCTTAAACAGTCAACAACGGTTCCAGCAGCTAACAATCCCTTCCCTAACTAGCTCCATTTTCAGCCTTTAAAACACTTCCACAGCTAAATTTGTATTCTTTCATTATTTTTTTCTCCCAGTAAATCATTCGTCTCTTAACTCTACGACCCAGTCAAATACGTCCAAATCTCAAGCACGAAAGACTTGTTAGAACTTATTGTGTTTTATTTTTTTTAAATGTGCCATAGGTATTTTGTCAATGATGTTTGTGACCATGGGCCATTTTGTCTTGCAGGCATATTTCTGCGATTGACTTAAGAGTCAGCTACAATTGGTATCGCTCGAAGGAAATGTTTGTTCGCGAATTTGGTTCCAGGTCCGCGAAACATTGAATAATAGAATTCTTCTGACGCCATTCAGGTTGATTCTCTTGGGCGAATCGACTGAGAGGATTACATTGTGAAATGAAGAAAAATCTGTTGACAAGAGAGCAAAAGTAACTTTCTACAAATTCTGATTCGCTAAATCTATTTCGCTATCTATCTATCTATCTATCTATCTATCTATCTATCTATCTATCTATTAGTTTCTTTCTTTCTTTCTTTCTTTCTTTCTATCTATCTATCTATCTATCTATCTATCTATCTATCTATCTATACCCGTTCCTATCTATCTATCTATCTATCTATCTATCTATCTATCTATCTATCTATCATGTTGTTTATGCCTTTCTATCTTTATCTAATTCGTTAATTTACTCAAAATAACTATTGTTTCAATGAATCATGTTTTCTTTCTATCTCTTCCCACTTCTTCTTCACTCTTTTTCTGTCTCCTTAATTAATTACTTGAGAAACATGACGTCAGTAAAACAGACAACTATTTACCAATCGCTTGATTTTCCACAGTTTTCCTCTCTTTATTATTCCAGAAAAGAATTGCTGTCGGCCGATAAATACTCCAACGTGTTTTCGAGACAATGGCTGACCATATCAAGTTTCTGACGTTATAAGTTTAATTTTAACAATGAGAAAGTTAACGTCAAATATTTTCCACACAATATGAAAGAGATTGCGTCAAAATTATGAAACGACTTCTTGCCGTCTTTTTCTCGGTCTTTAAATTTCATCGGTACCCTGTACACACACACACACACACACACTATCTCTCTCTCTCTCTCTCTCTCTCGCTCTCTCTCTCTCTCTCTCTCTCTCAAACACACACACACACATATATATATATATACATATTGTTCCCGTTTTTCATCTATATATTTATGTACATCTGTCTATATTTCTGAGATGAGGATGAGGTATTATGTACACTATTTACATTATTCGGACTATTGTCCTCATCTTTGTCGCCATATTTATTACATGGTTTCGGCCTTTCAGTATCTGTCTATATTTCTGGGATGAGGTATTATGTACATTATTTACATTATTCGGACTATTGTCCTCATCTTTGTCGACATATTTATTACAACGTTTCGGCCGTTCAGTATCTGTCTATATTTCTGGGATGAGGTATTATGTACACTATTTACATTATTCGGATTATTCTCCTCATCTTTGTTGACATTCCAACCACCTTATTATTAATTAGTAAAACCTCATAATTTAAGTATCAGTGGCTTATGCAGAGACGGCTCAAACATTCTTTCATGGTTATTCTTCTGATTTTCGTATTTAAAAAATAACCCCATTTGTGGAGTGTGTTTGGGCGACGGTGTCAAGTCCAAGTTGCATTCTTCTCAGGCTGCCGGTGATCGCTAGTTGTTTTGGTATATGATGGAAAGAACTTTAACACTGGTAATTTTAACTATTTTATTAACGTTTGCGACGACATGTTTTATCTAACGACTGGGGGTCGTTCTTTCTCCTCTGGGCGGCCGTTTCACGCACGTAAGAAAACACGTCTACATTGCTTGACCTGTTCAGAAACAACTCACCGAAAATCCTTTCACTGTATCTGTCATTCTCATGCTCGTTCAGCCAATCAAAATCAACTTCCTTGTTTTGTCTTCCATCTGACCGCAAACTTCAACGCCAGGAAGTCAGAGCAGAGATACACTCCCCGCTAAAATAATAGTTCTTCCTTATGCGGCGACTACGCTCCCTTACGACGTAGGCGATCATCGCCCTTCACATCTTCCTGTCCCTTGTAGCACTTATTTTGTCTTTCTGTTATTTCTCTTCAACCCTCTTCTTCAATCCATTAACCCAAGCTCACTAAATATTTCCTGAGCTGTTTCCTCTGTTCTTCTTGCCTTCAATCTATCCTGTGAGTATCAGATTTTCCAAGCGCTCTTTCCTCATTACCTGCACTAGATAGCTCAACTGTCTTTTTTCTAATTAGTATTTGTTTCCTTTTTGTTTCTATTTCCTCTAAGACTTCGCCTTTGCTCACATGTTCAGTTCATGGTATCCTCAGCATCCTTCTGTAGAACCCCATTTCTCTTGTTTCAAGTCACTTCTTCGTCTTTGAAGAAATTGTCCAGCATTCACTGACATTTAGGAGAGACAGATATCCCATAGCAGTTGAGTACTCTTTTCCTTGTTTATAACGAAGTTTTTCCTGTTTCTTAATACTCTGCTTATCTTTTAAAATGCATCTTTGGCTACCCCAATATACCTTCGAATTTCATTGCCGCACTTTCCATCCTCTGTTAAAACACTTCCCAGGTATTTAAATTTCCGCAGTTGTTTGATTGTGGCATCTCCGATTTTTTATTTCTGTGTCTGCTATCAACACTGTGTCATCAGCATAACTTATGTTTTTAAGAATCCTGGTAGGACTACCAGTTTTTTTGTGAGGTACCGTGGCTGTTAATAATTAATTACAACTAAAGACTTCAATTTTAAGATAAACAGTATTTAATTAAACCCGCAACTAAATATCTTAAAAAGAACAAAGAAGTATAAATCAACCAAAGATAATTAACCATTTCAGTGAATACTTTGTTAGTAGCGTGGCTCGGCTTAACGTCCGGTAAATCCTAAATCAAAACCCAAATCATCAACGCACACTAATTCGACTGGATAGTTCCAGTCAATAGTTACTGAATAATCCTTGCAGTCAGCAGGCTTACATCGCTATTTATACACCTGATGGAAAACATATATTTAGAAGTCCAGAGTGTTACGCTCTAACCTCGGTGTCGGTAGTTACTTATTTTCTTCCTATATGACACCTCCCCTTTTTCAGGTGAAATCTCTGGAGTCTATGCATCTTCAGTTTGGGTTCAATATTAAAATGTTCCGTTGCTGTTCTTTTTCTTTTACTGTACATTCATGGTTCACTAATTTCCGGTGGCTTGTGTACGTCAAGCACATCATAAAATATTTCGATAGGTACCCCTTTTCGTGGACTTACTAAATCAGTGAATCTCCGTTTTAAATGACCATGGTGTTCAACCAAAGATAATTAACCATTTCAGTGAATACCTTGTTAGTACCGTGTATCGGCTTAACGCCCGGTAAATCCTAAATCAAAACCCAAATTATCGACGCCCAGTAATTCACACTAATTCGACTGGATAATTCCACTCAACAATCACTCAATAATCACTACAGTCAGTAGCCTGACACCACTATTTATATACCTGGCGGAAAACATATCTGCATAAATCCAGAATGCCACGCTCGAACCTGTGTGTCAGTATGTACCCATTTTCTTCCTATATGACAATCATTTATCTCAGTATTTTATTGAATATCCGTATTTCTAATTTCAATTCCATCCAGTGCGGAAGCGATCAGGTTTCTTCAAGGATTGGTTCACTTATCTGTGAATTTGTGTGCCTTCTTCAGAAATATAGTGGACTGCTTTCCAATGTTTTTCCCCGCGGTTAGGAATTCCTAAATTTCCTTCTCTGGGATTACTTGATAAATCCTAACTCAAAACCCAAATCATAGACGCACAATAATTCACACTAATTCGACTGGATAGTTCCATTCAATAATTACTCAATAATCATTCCAGTCAGTAGACTTACACAGCTATATATACACCTGGCTGAAAACATATATTCATAAGTCTAGAGTGCCACGTTCGAACCTCATCTTGTTGACATATTTATCAAAACGTTTCGGCCGTTGTACGCACCGCCCTTTATCAACGAAACGTTGTAATAAATATGGCGACAACGATGAGGACAATTGTCCGAATAATGTAAATAGTGTACATAATACCTCATCTCATAAAAATAGACAGATACTGAAGGGCCGAAACGTTGTAATAAATATGTCGAGAAATATGAGGAAAATAGTCTGAATAATGTAAATAATGTATATAATACCTCATCTCAGAAATATAGACAGATGCTGAAGGGCCGAAACGTTGTAATAAATATGGCTACAAAGATGAGGACAATAGTCTGAATAATGTAAATAGTGTACATAATGCCTCATCTCAGAAATATAGACAGATACTGAAGGGCCGAAACGTTGTGATAAATATGGCGACAAAGATGAGGACTATAGTCCGAATAATGTAAATAGTGTACATAATACCTCCTCTCAGAAATATAGACAGATACTGAAAGGCTGAAAAGTTGTAATAAATATGGCGACAAAGATGAGGACAATAGTCCGAATAATGTAAATAGTGTACATAATACCTCATCTCAGAAATATAGACAGATACTGAAAGGCCGAAACTTTGTAATAAATATGGCGACAAATGTGAGGACAATAGTTCGAATAATGTAAATAGTGTACATACTACCTCATCTCAGAAATATAGACAGATACTGAAAGGCCGAAACGTTGTAATAAATATGGCTACAAAGATGAGGACAATAGTCCGAATAATGTAAATAGTGTACATAATACCTCATCTCAGAAATATAGACAGATACTGAAAGGCCGAAACGTTGAAATAAATATGGCTACAAAGATGAGGACAATAGTCCGAATAATGTAAATAGTGTACATAATACCTCATCTCAGAAATATAGGCAGATACTGAAAGGCTGAAAAGTTGTAATAAATATGGCGACAAAGAAGAGGACAATAGTCAGAATAATGTAAATAGCGTATATAATACCTCATCTCAGAAATATAGACAGATACTGAATGGCCGAAACGTTGTAATAAATATGGCTACAAAGATGAGGACAATAGTCTGAATAATGTAAATAGTGTACATAATGCCTCATCTCAGAAATATAGACAGATACTGAAAGTCCGAAACGTGATAAATATGGCTACAAAGATGAGGACAATAGTCTGAATAATGTAAATAGTGTACATAATACTTCATCTCAGAAATATAGACAGATACTGAAAGTCCGAAACGTGATAAATATGGCTACAAAGATGAGGACAATAGTCTGAATAATGTAAATAGTGTACATAATACCTCATCTCAGAAATATAGACAGATACTGAAAGGCCGAAACGTGATAAATATGGCTACAAAGATGAGGACAATAGTCTGAATAATGTAAATAGTGTACATAATACCTCATCTCAGAAATATAGACAGATACTGAATGGCCGAAACGTTGTAATAAATATGGCTACAAAGATGAGGACAATAGTCTGAATAATGTAAATAGTGTACATAATGCCTCATCTCAGAAATATAGACAGATACTGAAAGTCCGAAACGTGATAAATATGGCTACAAAGATGAGGACAATAGTCTGAATAATGTAAATAGTGTACATAATACCTCATCTCAGAAATATAGACAGATACTGAATGGCCGAAACGTTGTAATAAATATGGCTACAAAGATGAGGACAATAGTCCGAATAATGTAAATAGTGTACATAATACCTCATCTCAGAAATATAGACAGATACTGAAAGGCCGAAACGTTGTAATAAATATGGCGACAAAGATGAGGACAATAGTCCGAATAATGTAAATAGTGTACATAATACCTCATCTCAGAAATATAGACAGATACTGAAAGGCCGAAACGTTGTAATAAATATGGCTACAAAGATGAGGACAATAGTCCGAATAATGTAAATAGTGTACATAATACCTCATCTCAGAAATATAGACAGATACTGAAAGGCCGAAACGTTGTAATAAATATGGCTACAAAGATGAGGACAATAGTCCGAATAATGTAAATAGTGTACATAATACCTCATCTCAGATATATAGACAGATACTGAAAGGCCGAAACGTTGTAATAAATATGGCTACAAAGATGAGGACAATAGTCCGAATAATGTAAATAGTGTACATAATACCTCTTCTCAGAAATATAGACAGATACTGAAAGGCCTAAACGTTGAAATAAATATGGCTAGAAAGATGAGGACAATAGTCCGAATAATGTAAATAGTGTACATAATACCTCATCTCAGAAATATAGACAGATACTGAAAGTCCGAAACGTTGTGATAAATATGGCTACAAAGATGAGGACAATAGTCTGAATAATGTAAATAGTGTACATAATGCCTCATCTCAGAAATATAGACAGATACTGAAAGTCCGAAACGTTGTGATAAATATGGCGACAAAGATGAGGACTATAGTCCGAATAATGTAAATAGTGTACATAATACCTCATCTCATAAAAATAGACAGATACTGAAGGGCCGAAACGTTGTAATAAATATGTCGAGAAATATGAGGACAATAGTCCGAATAATGTAAATAGTGTACATAATACCTCATCTCAGAAATATAGACAGATACTGAAAGGCCGAAACGTTGAAATAAATATGGCTACAAAGATGAGGACAATAGTCAGAATAATGTAAATAGTGTACATAATACCTCATCTCAGAAATATAGACAGATACTGAATGGCCGAAACGTTGTAATAAATATGGCTACAAAGATGAGGACAATAGTCTGAATAATGTAAATAGTGTACATAATGCCTCATCTCAGAAATATAGACAGATACTGAAAGTCCGAAACGTTGTGATAAATATGGCGACAAAGAAGAGGACAATAGTCAGAATAATGTAAATAGTGTACATAATACCTCATCTCAGAAATATAGACAGATACTGAATGGCCGAAACGTTGTAATAAATATGGCTACAAAGATGAGGACAATAGTCTGAATAATGTAAATAGTGTACATAATGCCTCATCTCAGAAATATAGACAGATACTGAAAGTCCGAAACGTTGTGATAAATATGGCGACAAAGATGAGGACTATAGTCCGAATAATGTAAATAGTGTACATAATACCTCCTCTCAGAAATATAGACAGATACTGAAAGGCCGAAACGTTGTAATAAATATGGCTACAAAGATGAGGACAATAGTCCGAATAATATAAATAGTGTACATAATACCTCATCTCAGAAATATAGACAGATACTGAAAGGCCGAAACGTTGTAATAAATATGGCTACAAAGATGAGGACAATAGTCCGAATAATGTAAATAGTGTACATAATACCTCATCTCAGAAATATAGACAGATACTGAATGGCCATAACGTTGTAATAAATATGGCGACAAAGATGAGGACAATAGTCCGAATAATGTAAATAGTGTACATAATACCTCATCTCAGAAATATAGACGGATACTGAAAGGCCGAAACTTTGTAATAAATATGGCGACAAATGTGAGGACAATAGTCCGAATAATGTAAATAGTGTACATAATACCTCATCTCAGAAATATAGACAGATACTGAAAGGCCGAAACGTTGTAATAAATATGGCTACAAAGATGAGGACAATAGTCCGAATAATGTAAATAGTGTACATAATACCTCTTCTCAGAAATATAGACAGATACTGTAAGGCCTAAACGTTGAAATAAATATGGCTACAAAGATGAGGACAATAGTCCGAATAATGTAAATAGTGTACATAATACCTCATCTCAGAAATATAGACAGATACTGAATGGCCGAAACGTTGTAATAAATATGGCTACAAAGATGAGGACAATAGTCTGAATAATGTAAATAGTGTACATAATGCCTCATCTCAGAAATATAGACAGATACTGAAAGTCCGAAACGTTGTGATAAATATGGCGACAAAGATGAGGACTATAGTCCGAATAATGTAAATAGTGTACATAATACCTCATCTCATAAAAATAGACAGATACTGAAGGGCCGAAACGTTGTAATAAATATGTCGAGAAATATGAGGACAATAGTCCGAATAATGTAAATAGTGTACATAATACCTCATCTCAGAAATATAGACAGATACTGAAAGGCCGAAACGTTGTAATAAATATGGCTACAAAGATGAGGACAATAGTCCGAATAATGTAAATAGTGTACATAATACCTCATCTCAGAAATATAGACAGATACTGAATGGCCATAACGTTGTAATAAATATGGCGACAAAGATGAGGACAATAGTCCGAATAATGTAAATAGTGTACATAATACCTCATCTCAGAAATATAGACAGATACTGAAAGGCCGAAACTTTGTAATAAATATGGCGACAAATGTGAGGACAATAGTCCGAATAATGTAAATAGTGTACATAATACCTCATCTCAGAAATATAGACAGATACTGAATGGCCATAACGTTGTAATAAATATGGCTACAAAGATGAGGACAATAGTCCGAATAATGTAAATAGTGTACATAATACCTCATCTCAGAAATATAGACAGATACTGAAAGGCCGAAACGTTGTAATAAATATGGCTACAAAGATGAGGACAATAGTCCGAATAATGTAAATAGTGTACATAATACCTCTTCTCAGAAATATAGACAGATACTGAAAGGCCTAAACGTTTAAATAAATATGGCTACAAAGATGAGGACAATAGTCCGAATAATGTAAATAGTGTACATAATACCTCATCTCAGAAATATAGACAGATACTGAATGGCCGAAACGTTGTAATAAATATGGCTACAATGATGAGGACAATAGTCTGAATAATGTAAATAGTGTACATAATGCCTCATCTCAGAAATATAGACAGATACTGAAAGTCCGAAACGTTGTGATAAATATGGCGACAAAGATGAGGACTATAGTCCGAATAATGTAAATAGTGTACATAATACCTCCTCTCAGAAATATAGACAGATACTGAAAGGCTGAAAAGTTGTAATAAATATGTCGACAAAGATGAGGACAATAGTCCGAATAATGTAAATAGTGTACATAATACCTCATCGCAGAAATATAGACAGATACTGAATGGCCGAAACGTTGTAATAAATATGGCTACAAAGATGAGGACAATAGTCTGAATAATGTAAATAGTGTACATAATGCCTCATCTCAGAAATATAGACAGATACTGAAGGGCCGAAACGTTGTGATAAATATGGCGACAAAGATGAGGACTATAGTCCGAATAATGTAAATAGTGTACATAATACCTCCTCTCAGAAATATAGACAGATACTGAAAGGCTGAAAAGTTGTAATAAATATGGCGACAAAGATGAGGACAATAGTCCGAATAATGTAAATAGTGTACATAATACCTCATCGCAGAAATATAGACAGATACTGAATGGCCGAAACGTTGTAATAAATATGGCTACAAAGATGAGGACAATAGTCTGAATAATGTAAATAGTGTACATAATGCCTCATCTCAGAAATATAGACAGATACTGAAAGTCCGAAACGTTGTGATAAATATGGCGACAAAGATGAGGACTATAGTCCGAATAATGTAAATAGTGTACATAATACCTCATCTCATAAAAATAGACAGATACTGAAGGGCCGAAACGTTGTAATAAATATGTCGAGAAATATGAGGACAATAGTCCGAATAATGTAAATAGTGTACATAATACCTCATCTCAGAAATATAGACAGATACTGAAAGGCCGAAACGTTGAAATAAATATGGCTACAAAGATGAGGACAATAGTCCGAATAATGTAAATAGTGTACATAATACCTCATCTCAGAAATATAGGCAGATACTGAAAGGCTGAAAAGTTGTAATAAATATGGCGACAAAGAAGAGGACAATAGTCAGAATAATGTAAATAGTGTACATAATACCTCATCTCAGAAATATAGACAGATACTGAATGGCCGAAACGTTGTAATAAATATGGCTACAAAGATGAGGACAATAGTCTGAATAATGTAAATAGTGTACATAATGCCTCATCTCAGAAATATAGACAGACACTGAAAGTCCGAAACGTTGTGATAAATATGGCGACAAAGATGAGGACTATAGTCCGAATAATGTAAATAGTGTACATAATACCTCCTCTCAGAAATATAGACAGATACTGAAAGGCCGAAACGTTGTAATAAAAATGGCTACAAAGATGAGGACAATAGTCCGAATAATGTAAATAGTGTACATAATACCTCATCTCAGAAATATAGACAGATACTGAAAGGCCGAAACGTTGTAATAAATATGGCTACAAAGATGAGGACAATAGTCCGAATAATGTAAATAGTGTACATAATACCTCATCTCAGAAATATAGACAGATACTGAATGGCCATAACGTTGTAATAAATATGGCGACAAAGATGAGGACAATAGTCCGAATAATGTAAATAGTGTACATAATACCTCATCTCAGAAATATAGACAGATACTGAAAGGCCGAAACTTTGTAATAAATATGGCGACAAATGTGAGGACAATAGTCCGAATAATGTAAATAGTGTACATAATACCTCATCTCAGAAATATAGACAGATACTGAATGGCCATAACGTTGTAATAAATATGGCTACAAAGATGAGGACAATAGTCCGAATAATGTAAATAGTGTACATAATACCTCATCTCAGAAATATAGACAGATACTGAAAGGCCGAAACGTTGTAATAAATATGGCTACAAAGATGAGGACAATAGTCCGAATAATGTAAATAGTGTACATAATACCTCTTCTCAGAAATATAGACAGATACTGAAAGGCCTAAACGTTTAAATAAATATGGCTACAAAGATGAGGACAATAGTCCGAATAATGTAAATAGTGTACATAATACCTCATCTCAGAAATATAGACAGATACTGAATGGCCGAAACGTTGTAATAAATATGGCTACAATGATGAGGACAATAGTCTGAATAATGTAAATAGTGTACATAATGCCTCATCTCAGAAATATAGACAGATACTGAAAGTCCGAAACGTTGTGATAAATATGGCGACAAAGATGAGGACTATAGTCCGAATAATGTAAATAGTGTACATAATACCTCCTCTCAGAAATATAGACAGATACTGAAAGGCTGAAAAGTTGTAATAAATATGTCGACAAAGATGAGGACAATAGTCCGAATAATGTAAATAGTGTACATAATACCTCATCGCAGAAATATAGACAGATACTGAATGGCCGAAACGTTGTAATAAATATGGCTACAAAGATGAGGACAATAGTCTGAATAATGTAAATAGTGTACATAATGCCTCATCTCAGAAATATAGACAGATACTGAAGGGCCGAAACGTTGTGATAAATATGGCGACAAAGATGAGGACTATAGTCCGAATAATGTAAATAGTGTACATAATACCTCCTCTCAGAAATATAGACAGATACTGAAAGGCTGAAAAGTTGTAATAAATATGGCGACAAAGATGAGGACAATAGTCCGAATAATGTAAATAGTGTACATAATACCTCATCGCAGAAATATAGACAGATACTGAATGGCCGAAACGTTGTAATAAATATGGCTACAAAGATGAGGACAATAGTCTGAATAATGTAAATAGTGTACATAATGCCTCATCTCAGAAATATAGACAGATACTGAAAGTCCGAAACGTTGTGATAAATATGGCGACAAAGATGAGGACTATAGTCCGAATAATGTAAATAGTGTACATAATACCTCCTCTCAGAAATATAGACAGATACTGAAAGGCTGAGAAGTTGTAATAAATATGGCGACAAAGATGAGGACAATAGTCCGAATAATGTAAATAGTGTACATAATACCTCATCGCAGAAATATAGACAGATACTGAATGGCCGAAACGTTGTAATAAATATGGCTACAAAGATGAGGACAATAGTCTGAATAATGTAAATAGTGTACATAATGCCTCATCTCAGAAATATAGACAGATACTGAAAGTCCGAAACGTTGTGATAAATATGGCGACAAAGATGAGGACTATAGTCCGAATAATGTAAATAGTGTACATAATACCTCCTCTCAGAAATATAGACAAGTACTGAAAGGCTGAAAAGTTGTAATAAATATGGCGACAAAGATGAGGACAATAGTCCGAATAATGTAAATAGTGTACATAATACCTCATCGCAGAAATATAGACAGATACTGAATGGCCGAAACGTTGTAATAAATATGGCTACAAAGATGAGGACAATAGTCCGAATAATGTAAATAGTGTACATAATACCGCATCTCAGAAATATAGACAGTTGTTGCGGATCAGTTTTGAAACAAAAAACTTGCCGCGGTTGATTGTAATGTGAATTTTTTATGATGCTTACTTTTAGGGTAAAACTGGGGAGGGGAATTATATATTGAATCGATTATTAAAGCAACGGAGAGGATGCTGTGAAGAGCCATAATCGCAGAGCGTATAAAAGTGGAAAATAGCTTAAAATGTTTCAACTCTTGCTTTACAAAAGTGCTTGCGTATAAACATCAGAACACATTTCTGAAGTTATTATTTTCCTAAACTTTTTGAAAGTAAATAGTTTGCAAATTAATTCCCCAACAAAAGAAATTTAATCACATCAAATCCTCAAAATATTGCTATATTCATTCTTGAAGGTAATTTTGTTCAAACATTTCCGTTGTAAACAACAATGTACAATTTACATTCCTTGGAGCAAATAATTTTTACTTATGTATATTAAAAAAACATTTTTTTTAATAGTATGTACATTTTTCCACTAAGAAAGATTGTTCTTGTCGACACATGAAAAATAAAAAAAATGAAAAGGTTTATTTAATTATCTTTCACAGGACTTTTTACATAATTTTTTTTTCATTTTAAATTACTAATCAATCTGTTTCGTACTTCAGAAATCTATTTCGGTAAGCACGTTCAAAAAAAAAAAAAAAATTAAAAAAAAGGGGGGCTCAATAAATGTCTCACGCCCGACCTCCTCCCTTAACACCTTGCACCACAGGAAGGTCACAGCGAGTTCCCTTTTAGCAAAACAAACAACACATTCACATTAGATTGAATCTTTTTTTTTTTTTTTCTGAAAAATGTTTTTATTTCTACATTTTTGTATATTCTCTAATTGATTTCAAATAATACGAAGATAACATGGCAAAGGACGGGTTAGACAAAATTCATATTTCCCCATCAGCCATTTTGGCTAATTCGATTTTGTTTATTTCAAAACTAAACTTACTATTTTTCAAAAAAAAACATCGCAGACAGATTATAGGATATAAAATATCTTCATAAAAATGTCATAATGTGAAAGAAATAACCTATTATTTTATAAGAATTTTCTAAACCGTAACTTAGATGGTGAAATAATGGATTGAGGAATCGGAGAGCCGAGTTCGAATTCCAGTCGAATCCATTGCATTCACTTTGCTAATACACTTCGGAAAGGTATGAATTATTTTTTTCTCTCCCCAGCTATGGGTAAATAGCAGGACATGTTGTTTAACCTTGGGTGGTAACTTAGTATACCGTAGAAATGAATGGAAAACTACCGCAAGGAAAAAAACATGTCTTGTCAGTAATGTATCGAAAGATACATGATAATCTAAGCGTGTATCACGCATGGCACATAACTGACTGAACTTAGATGTGGCACAAGGCCGAAAGTATGGAGCACCCAGTGAGGATCGAACTCCCTACTGAGTTTAATTAGACTAGCTGGCTAAGTATTACATCACGTCGAAGTGCGCAATTATCACTTTCTAAGCGTTGCT
Organism: Acanthosepion esculentum; assembly: GCA_964036315.1. Classification (NCBI taxonomy): domain Eukaryota; kingdom Metazoa; phylum Mollusca; class Cephalopoda; order Sepiida; family Sepiidae; genus Acanthosepion; species Acanthosepion esculentum. Next base: position 69,976,647 of record OZ038509.1, on the reverse strand, counting down.
TAAATGTGGTACACGGTCAGAAGTGGAGAGAACTCAGATGATCGAAATCGCTATTCGGTTGTTATTGATCTAGCAAGACAAGCTTGTTAACCATTACACCACGTGTCGAGCACAAGAGTATATGTGGTAATTAACGTTCATGTTATATTAGTAATCCAAAAAAGGCGGCTTGGATGAACAAAAGCTCCCGCCCCAAATATATGGCCGTCGATGCTGGACAGTTTTCTAACAGATGAAGAAGGGACTTTAGATGAGGTAGATGAGAGTGCTTCCTCGGAAGTTCTACGGAAAACAAGGGAGAACATTACACTCAGATTTAGAAACAGAAAGACAATTTTAATTTTTAAGGATAGAGGGCTTCGAGATGTTTGGCACTTCCATGAGATATTGCGGGAATGAAATCCAGAGGGATATGAGCGAATAACCGACCTAACGGACTTGATGAAACGGCTAACAGAACAGACGCTGGGTGTAATCAGTGTATAGATTTTCAAAAGATAGGATGCTGTGGAGAGGCATGGTAGCCATGTCCTGAAGAGATATGAAGACATCCATTGTCAAATTTCACCTGGTGAATATTAAATCCAGAGGCGAAAAAATTATATTCCTGGATATTCGGACAAACAATATTATCTTTGCTGGTTATCCTCATAACATTTCGGCTGATGCGTTCTCCAGCCTTCTTCATGTGTCTGTTAGCGTGTTTGGTAACATTACTGGAATTCCGAACCATTTACGCATTTAGTTAAAACCATTTACAATGCATTTCCATTATACATATATAAAACTTATTCTATCAGTAATACCTGAATTTATTCCTGACCACTGACAATCCCTTTCTTACTCATTTGGAATGCATTTCTATAGTAAATTCATTAGCAATACATTTCTATTACACATATAATACCCTATTCTATCAGTAATGCTTGCATTAATTCCTGACCACCGACAATACCTTTCTTCCTGATTTTCAATGGATTCCTGCAGTAAAATCCTAAGCAATGCATTTACGTTATATATACAATAGACCTATTCTGTAAGTAATATTTTCATTTGTTCTTGACCACTGACAATCCCTTTCTTCCCGATTGTCAATGCATTCCTATAGTAAAATCATTAGCAATGCATTTCCATTATACATATAATAGCCCTATTCTATAAGTAATGCTTGCCTTCATTCCTGACCACTGACAATCCCTTTCTTCCTCATTTGCAATGCATTCCTATAGTAAAATCATTAGCAATGCATTTACATTATAGATATGATAACCCTATTCTATCAGTAATGCTTGCATTCATTTTTTACCATTCTCCTTTCCAACTGACACATGAATTTTTATAGTCAAATAATTAAAAATGTACATTCATTGTCTATATAATAAAACTTGTCTAACAGTTATTCCTGACCATTGACAATCCTTTTTTCCTGATTTTCATTTCCTTCATTTAGTAACTATTAATATTATAATATCAATTATTTCTTTCTATAATCCAAAATAAAATAATACTAATTTAAACATATCTTTGTAATATATATATATATATATATATATATATATATATATATATATATATATATATATATATACCCCTCTCTATAGATCTCATTGGCTTTAGCGTTTGCCCCACAATCTCATACATACACTCTCACTAAATTTTATTTTTTCCCCGGAGTTTTTTTTCTGTTTTCTTTTTGAAGTTGTAGGTCTGATGAATTGGATGAATTTCACGATTCCAATGGAATAAATTATGACCATGTAATATTAGTGTTTAAGTCTTTTTATATCCTTACTCTGTCCTGGACATTGAGTTCTACCTGGATTCTATCCTCTTGGAATTATTTTTTATACATATGTATGTGTATGTATGTATATTTATTTATATTTTAGATATATGATTGCATATGTATGTGTATATTTTCCACTAATATTATCAATCTATATATATATATATATATATATATATATATATATATATATATATATATATATATATATATATATATATATAGATAGATAGATAGATAGATAGATAGAAAGATAGATATATTTGCCCATTTCATAATATATATATATATATATATATATGTGTGTGTGTGTGTGTGTGTGTGTGTGTGTGTGTGTGCAAATCGATTCCCCTACCATCAGGTTCATACTCTTCCCAGGGTCTTTTAAACAGGAGTAGAGGCTGATCCCTTGCTTTCTGTTTAGGACTGGGTTTCAGTGTCAGCTATGTCTCCGCCTGAACGCTGAAATGTATACTATTTAATGATTTATTTTTATTTTTCCCCTTCAACAGGAGTAGACAGATTCAACCTATCGTCCGTTTTGCACTCTGTCACGGATTTTGAACCGGAGTAGAGGTTTATCCCTTTTTTTCTGTTACTGAATGGATTTCCTTTCCCATGTAAAGTTACCTCTACTATATACTTCTAACTTCTCCGATTGAATTCTGAAATTTATATATTTTATCACTTTATTTTAATGCCTCAAATGCAGTAGATATGTTCACCTATCGTTGGCTTCTTACTACCCCCTTGTCTTTTGAAAAGGTTTCGGATTGGGTTTCCGGTTCTCTCTAAAGTGTCTGGAGCCCCTGCTGTTTGCCTCAGGGTTCTTGATAAGATCCAGAGACGGATATGCAATGTAATTGGCCCTGATCTGTCATCTCCTCTGCAGTCGCTCTCTCACAGACGCGACGTTGCCTAGCTCTGTCTTTTTTACAAATATTTCACGATAATTGCTCCGATGAGCTGCTTTCGCTGGTTCCCAGGCTTCATGAATTTAAACGTACCACGAGGCTGGCATCCCGTTCCAACCCCTTCACCGTTGAAACTGTTAGATGTAGACGTCTCTTCTACTCCAATAGCTACATGTCTCGCACATCTCCCCTGTGGAACTCCCTTCCTTATTCCTGTTTCCCTGAAAAATACAATCTCCAACTATTTAAGTGTAACGTCAATCGACATCTCCAGTTGCCTTGATCTATCCACTTCCCTTCTCCACATCCTTTGACCTTTCATTCCTATCTGCTCTCGCTCCAAATCTCTGTAACCCCCCTGGCTTGATCGATCCACTATCTTTCTCCACACCCTCTCCTTTACCACTCCTATCTGCTCTTCGTCCAAACCTTCTGTAACCCCTTGCGTGCTAGTGGCTTCCAGCCTTGCTTGGGGTGATAAGCTTAAAAAAAAAAAATTTCTAACGGCTCCGCTTGAACACTGAAATTTATACAGGGTTCGGGAAAAGGATGTGTATTGTAGGTTTAAAAAAAGACGAGGAGGAGTCTGAACCGGACGCTATTGTGGAAAAAATTAATAAATAAATAGTACAGGGTTCTGCAAAGGGATCTGACATATTTGTCGGTATAATAAAAGCGAAATAGTATAAAGAATGAAATACGCCTTTTTATTTTCGATATGTACATATAATGCCATTTTGTTTCCCTTCATAATCACTTGCCAACATGAATTAGATGCGTGAGTATCGCGCTTTCATTGTGAGGGATCTGTTTCCCGGTCATTTGATCTCAGTGCGCGGTGACATCTGATTTGAACTCATGTGATTTTTTTTTTCTATAGAGATACCTGAATTCAAAGGTATACACTCATCGGCCTCGATCAAATTGAATAAGATGCCATTCGCCAAGAAATTGATGTAATTCCCCATGAATTGACCCCACGAGTTATGGACAACTTTCGTGAATAACTTCGACAGTCTATGAAATATAAGGGCACCCAATTGACTGATTTCATTTTTAAAACGAAACAAAAAATGTACATTCGGAAACATTCCGTTTTTTATTTTATTTCGCTTTCATTAAACCTACAAATGTGTAGATCAATTTTCTGCGCGCAGGTAGATAAGTTAGCATATCATCCAGTTTAATCTCCTCCCCAGTCTCGTGAAGAGGAGGAGAAGCTTGTCCCTTCTTTCCTTTTTTAGTATTTGCGTTTCTGGTTCTTTTTATCGCCTTCAGCAAATCTCTCACTTCATATATATATATATATATATATATATATATATATATATATATATATATATATATATATATATATATATATATATATATATATATATATATTTGACGTTGTAGGTCTGATGAATTGGATCGTGATTACGATTCCAATGTAATAAATTATAACCATGGAATATTAGTGTTTTAGCCTTTTATATTATATTCTTACTCTGTCCTGGACATTGAGTTCTACCTGGATTTTATACTCTTGGGAATTTATTTATTTAAATATATATATATATATATATATATATATATATATATATATATATATATGTATACATTAACCACTAATATTATCACTATTATATATATATATATATATATATATATATATATATATTGATGCATGTTTCATTAAATAATATAGACAAGTTTTGTGTATTTTAAGTAAGTTCCTTTGATATTGTCTGATAAGCTTAATAACATTATCATTGAAAGATGACAAACTTGTTTTCACGACCCTTGACTCTACATTCGAATGATAACTCTAACATTTTTAGGCATTTAAAACATCATTCCAGGCTGTATACACAATTCCGGAAAATCCTTGTTGAAAACACAACTATACTTAAAGATGAAAACAATAAACAAAAACTAAAAATTCTTGAAGCGATATTCCATAAAACAGTTGAAACCTAACCTGAACAAAATAAAATATGAAATCTCCACAAATATTAAATGCCTATAATTGATAACAAAAGCCATTGGTTTATACCAACGGCTTGCCATATTTAATACTTCTCGTTTTCACTCAGGCGTGTTCATGTGTGACGTAACGAGCTGCGGTTGCTGGAAATCTTTCATGCAACAAAAACACACTATCATAATTGTTTTGTCCGTGTATTGTTTAATATATTGAAATAGAAATGTCATCTTTGATAAGGGCTTATGTAAGCCGAAAGCTTAGATAGGATTAAAAACATGTATCAATATGGTGATTTTCTTTCGTCTTTCATTGATAATGTTATTAAGCTTATCAGACAATATGAAAGGAATTTACTTAAAATAAATAGACAAAACTTGTCTATATTATTTAATGAAACATGTATCAATGAAAAATTGCTGCCTAAATGCATACAATACACACAATATATATATATATATATATATATATATATATTTATATATATATATATGCTTGTATCTATATATATATATAGAGATATATATGCTTATATATATATATATATATATATATATATATATATATATATATATATATATATATATATATATCAATATAAAAGTGAACATAGAAGTCAACAATTAGAGGCAACAGTCTGTTTCATGCGAGATGCAATCGTCGTGGTCCGACGAGTGCATCTAGCATGAAACAGAATATATATATATATATATATATATATATATATATATATATATATATAGAGAGAGAGAGAGAGAGAGAGAGAGAGATAGTCAATAGAATAGCAAAAGCCTCTAGTGCCTTTGGGAAACTTCGTCACGGACTCTGGAAACCCCGGGGCATTAGGCTTGAGACCAAGATACAAGTCTACAGGGCTGTAGTCCTTACAACACTATTGTATGGTTCAGAGTCCTGGACACTGTACAGAAGACAAATTCAGCAGTTGGCTGTCTTCGAGAAATTTGTGGAATAAACCCCAGCCAAAGCTGACCTTTTCCCCATGTGTAATATTAATGGTATTGATTCCTTTCTCATGAAGTCACAATTACGCTGGGCAAGACAACAGAATACCAAACATGCTCATGTATGGTCAACTTGACAGTGGTCATCGAAGCGTGGGCCGACAATTGCTTAGATACAGGGACAAACTGAAAAGTAACCTCTCAGCTGCGAATATGGACCATGCTACGTTTGAGGACATAGCAATTGATCGCAATGAGTGGAGGACTACTTGCTACAATGGCATCAAGAACAATGCAGCATCAAACATCACCAAGCTTCGTCACACTAGGGAAAGGACTAAAATATCTGCTGCTGTACCGGCCATACACTCCAACAATCCACACTCTTGCACAATCTGTAGACTTCTTTGCAAATCACTGGCAGGACTGAAATGTCAAATGCGACTTACACACAGGGTTGAATAAGCACAGTTGTCGGAACCTCATACGGGAGAGTCCATCATATATATATATATATAGTTAGTGGTCGTCGGGAGAGTCCATCATATATATATATATATATATATATATATATATGATGGACTCTCACATCGAGATCGATGTATGAGGTTCCGACGACCACTAACTAATTATGTGCATGCCTATGACGGGCCTGACTTTTGAGACCAACTCGAGAATTGCCCAAAAGACCACAAACAGTACTGGAGAATGTATTGTATCCAAGAACAGCAGGAACACTGTTAGCTGTTTTATTTTTCTTTCGTGTTTCACGCAGTCGAATGATGCTTACGTCTTGAAGGAGCATTATTCCTGAATGGCGGCGAGAACGATGCTCTGATCTCTTCAAAGCTAACTCTTCAAAGTTCTTGAATGGAATGTTGACGCAAGAAAGATAGCTGTTCATTTTATCTTTATACCTGAGCCAAGGTCTACTAACATTTCTATGACCACTGTGGATGTCACTGTAGAAAAGACCTTTTGGTATGCTATCATCATTCATCCTTGCCACGTGGCCAGCCCAACGGAGTTGTGATTGCATTATGAAGGTCTCGATCGTGCGAATCTTGCATTTCTCAAAATGGTCGGCATTTATCACTCGATCATCAACCATTAGACCACAGATTGTGCGGAGACAACCTTTATGGAAGACATCTAATCTTTTAATGTGCCATCTATAAGGTGTCCAAGTTTCAGAGCCATACAAAAGTAGTGACAAAACGACAGCTTTATACATTTGGATTTTAGTGCATAGCTTTCTTCCGCTTTCGATCCACAACCAATGACAGAGCGAACCAAAGGAAGCGCTGGCTTTTGCAATGTGATTAACAAACTCATCATCAAGTGATACACTTGAATTTACCATGCTTATATATATAAGTCTAAAAACGCATGAGACATGTCTTAATATATATATATATATATATATATATATATATATATATATATATATATATATATATATATATATATATATATATATATATATATGTATATATATATATATAAGAGTGGTCATAGAAGTCAACACTTAGAGGCGACAGTCTGTTTCATGCTAGATGCAATAGTTAGGGCTGACGATCGCATCTAGCATGAAACAGACTGTCGCCTCTAAGTGTTGACTTCTATGTTCACTTTTATATTTGTATATATATATATATTTATTTATTTTATAGATACAGATAATACAAATAATATTAACTTATATATATATATATATACATATATATATATATATAAATATATATATATATATATATATATATATATATATATATATATATATATATATATATATATATATATAAGTGAATATTGAAGTAAACACTCAGAGGCGACAGGCTTTTTAATGCTAGACGCTATCGTCAGGTCACATGTATTCCGTGTTGATGTTGAAGGATGAGAGAAATGTGCTGTAACTGTTTAAATTTATTTTATTTTCATTACCCAAGTACTTTCGATCTATTTCCAAGATCATCTCCAGGGGTGAAAGTAGCACAAAACTATATGTTTGTTCATTAATATAAGTTTTTATAAAAAGGTTTGCGTTTTTATCCATTACCGTAATTTTTTCATTATGCTTTTAAATACAAAACGGTTAACTATGTGCTGAGCGTTCATTACAATGTGAAAAAATATCCTTTATGGAATTTTTTTCTCTCTAGTTTATAATGTTATGTTCATGCGCGCATTCAAGCGTGAGAAATGAACGGATTTTGTTAAAAATTAGCAGACATAATGTCTGTAATTTATTCAATCAGATACACACACACACACACACACACACACACACACACACACACACATATATATATATATATATATATATATATATATATATATATATATATATGGTACAAATTATTAGGAGGATTTGATAATTTTGCTGCCATATATGGTCTGGAGAACCCTTCTGTTTGCATCAAGGTTCTTGATAAGATCAGGGTATGCAATGTAATTGGCCCTGATCTGGCTTCTCGTCTGCAGTCTCTCTCTCACAGACGCGCCGTGGCCTCTCTCTGTCTTTTTTATAAATACTTCCATGGTAATTGCTCCGATGAGCTGCTATCGCTGGTTCCCAGGCTCCATGAATTCAAGCGTCATACGAGGCTGGCATCCCGTTCCCACCCTTTCATTGTTGAACTTAGATGTAGGCATCTCTTCTACTCCAATAGCTTCATATCTCGCACCTCACGCCTATGGAACTCCCTCCCTCATTCCTGTTGTCCTGATGTCTATGATCTCCAAATTCAAGTGTAACGTCAATTGACATCTCCAGTTGCCTTGATCTATCCTCTATCGTTCTCTACATCTTTTCCTCTAACACTCCTATTTGCTCTCGCTCCAAATCCTCTGTAACCTCTTGCGTGCTAGTGGCTTCCAGCCTTGCCTGGAGTGAAAAGCTTAAAAAAAAAGAAAAGTTATTCATCGAGTTTGATACCTTAACAGAATGCAGAAAGCACTGGACGGCCGTTTCGTCTTATATTTGGGACTTCTCAGTAGTGCGAATCCACTACCGAGAATTGAAACCCTGACAGGTTATCAAGCAAACATCATACAAACTGTTCCAAAGGGCATCGGTAACGAAGCGATAGCAAATCAAACTCAATATAGCGCCGCTCGCTCACATATTACCTGGTGGAACTCTACTGAGATTCTCTCTAACCAGCCCTATGTAGTCGTGGCTCCAGGGGGCACAGTCCTATGGCTAGGGAGAATCTGGCCTGACGATTGCATCTAGCATGAAACAGACTGTTGCCTCTAAGTGTTGACTTCTATGTTCACTTTTATATTTCCACACGCTCTATCTCTGATATTGAGTACTTTATCCCATAAATATAGCACATCTTAAGACTATATTTATTCATATATATATATATATATATATATATATATATATATATATATATATATATATACAATTTAAGTAGAAAACAGACAACCATAAGGGTCCATTGGTTAAGATTTATTTACCCAGGTATGTGATTTTTACCTTGTTAATTAACCACACTTCCAAGGGTGAAAGAATATTTTAAATATTTTGATAATTTATTTTCACCCTTGGAAGTGTGATCGGATGAACCAGATAAAAACCACATACCTGGGTAAATAAATTATAACCAATGGACCCTTTAAAGTTGCCTGTTTTGTATTTAAATTGAATTAATAGTTGCTCTGATTGGACATTGAGCTCTCTGGATTATATCCTCCTTGGGATAAACCATACGGATTACCAAACTTTTCCTTACTTAAATATATATATATATATATATATATATATATATATATATATATATATATATATATATACACAGGTTATAATCTGTTTGTATATAATCCAAGTGAATTCTAATAATATAAAATATTAAAACTGAACCACAAAATGTTCCTATTTTATTCATTCATACTTCTGATTTGACAATGCTAACATAGCTCTTCTTGTTGGTCGAAATAGCTATACAAATGAGGTAAATTTTGATTTCTACTTTATTTAACATATATATATATATATATATATATATATATATATATATATATACATACATATATATATATATGCGTCTGCGTATCTAGTAGGTATTATGTATGTTTAGATGTACACTTACACGCATAAATTATACCTACGAACGCTTCTAAACAAGTCAAGTCTGCTTGGCTAATGAAAATGAAATATCTGAAACAAATCAAAGAACCAGTAAATTTTTTCTATATCACATTCTCTGATGAAGTTTTAATAAAAGCTTTTTCATCATTTATAAACGTTCACTATCATATATATATATATATATATATATATATATATATATATATATATATATATATATATATTATGTCGTCGTATATATATTATATATATATATGATATATATATATATTATATATGATATATATTAGATATTATAGATATACATATATTATTATATAGAAGATAGTATATATAGATATATTATTATATAGAAGATATTATATATGATATATATATATATGATATATATATATATTATATATATATATGATGTCATCGTATATATATATATATGATGTCATCATATATATATATATATATGTATATATATATATATATATATATATATTAGAAAAACAAAATCCGGTTGATGGAACCAACGAGCAATTGTCGAAAACCCGAAACTCTTATCCAGATAAAGTCTTGAATAAAAACGACAATGACAATCCCCCCCACCCAAAAAGTCCTGAAAGCAAACTTACATACTCAGTAAAGCCTTCATTGTCTAGACAAAGGAAATGGCCGTTGAAGATCTGAAGACCGCGTGAATCTTGGATTACAAGAGACATCACTTCATAGGATTTAACATAATTAAGCGTGTGTGTGTATATATATATATATATATATATATATATATATATATATATATATATATATATATATATATATATAGCGTGTATACATATATATATATATATATTATATATGTATCATAAAGGTAAATACATATAAATATATATATTTATATATTGACGTGTGAGTACGTATCTGTGTGTGTTGCTGCGTGCACACGTATGGCTGTGATTGAGTGAGTGTGCAAATAAGTTTATTTGCTTAAAAATAAAAATAAAAAGTTATTTGGTCGTGTGTAAAATGTAACCCTATTGTAAGAGCTTTTAGAAAGGAAATGATTCCACTATAAATTTTATTATAGTCGGTATCGTCTGATCGGCTGCAAAAATCGAAAGCATTCCATCCAAATGTTAAACATTTTGGAAAGGAGAAAAATTAGATCGACAGATATATTATTTCACGGATACTTAGGATTTCATTTTCTGGATTTTTCTTTCTTTTATTTGTATTTTTTGAAATCATTTTTTCACTCTTTCTTTTCTTAATTCTTTCTTTAGCGATTTGCCAATTCTTTTCCTTATCTCTCTTTTTATATTTTCCATCTTTCATTTTCTTCTATTCATAAAATTTCATTCTCTAGTTTTCTCCCTTGCGTTTTCTTTTGGTCTTTCATTGAAAAAATTATTTCTTTCTACTTTCCATTCATATTTATGTTCATTCAACCTATATCTTTCTTTCTTTTATCACACTTTCTTTTTCTTTGTTTCTTTGTTTGTTTCTTTGTTTGTTTCTTTCCTTCTTTTTGTTTGTTTGTTTCTTTCTTTCTTTCTTTCTTTCTTTCGTCCTGGGTACGACGTTAAACTGCATCCAACAGCAAGGCCTCTGATCATGAGGATTTGAGGAAGCGTGGAACCACCTCTTAATTGCTGGTGTTCCCAGGTCCACCCTGACCCGGGGTGGTAGCACCTGTTGAGGGTCCCAGCTATGGGCAAATAGTGAACTTCCAGGTTTTTTCCAAATTTCCAGGTCTTTTCCAGCACATTTCTTTTTGAAAAATATTATTACCAGCTATACGTTTTGAAAAAATATTATTACCAGCTATAAGTTTTTGAAACAATATTATTACCAGCTATAAGTTTTTGAAACAATATTATTACCAGCTATACGTTTTGGAAAAATATTATTACCAGCTATAAGTTTTTGAAACAATATTGTTACCAGCTATACGTTTTGGAAAAATATTATTACCAGCTATAAGTTTTTGAAACAATATTGTTACCAGCTATACGTTTTGGAAAAATATTATTACCAGCTATACGTTTTTGAAAAAATATTATTACTAGCTATAAGTTTTTGAAACAATATTATTACTCGCTATACCTTTTGGAAAACATATTATTACCAGCTATACGTTTTTGGAAAAATATTATTACCAGCTATACGTTTTTGAAAAAATATTATTACCAGCTATACGTTTTTGGAAAAATATTTTTACCAGCTATACGTTTTTGAAAAATTTTTACTACCAGTCATACGTTTTGGAAAAAATATTATTATCAGCTATACGTTTTTGGAAAAATAGTATTACCATTTCTCTCTTTCCTTTCTTTTATCTATTATCTTTCTTTTTTCTTTCTTTCTTTCTGGATATCATGGAGCCGGAAGGGAGTTCCACAAAAAAGGCAGTAAAACCACTAAGACACGAGGTGTTAAAGGGTGTGGAAGAATTGGGAACAGAAACATTAATAATGATCGGGAAGAGGAAAGATTAAAGATTGTTGGAAAGCATGGAGCCGGGACGGAGTTCCGCAAGAAAGGCAACAAAGCCACTAAGACACAAGGGCTTACAGGGCGTGGAAGAATTAAGAACAGAAACATTTTTAATGCGCGGGAAAAGGAAAGTGTAATCAGGTGGACAGTAGACAGTCTGTTAGCATAGAACTTACGGTTACATCAAGCTAGCTCAACTGTAAATTGGTGAAATCTCGACGTCACTCTAGTGTTGCACTTAAATTAAACAAGTCTAGGTACTATAGCGAAAAGACTATTCGAATTATTAACATCAAAATATTTATAGAAAGGACATATTTATTTATTTAACTTTTTCCTTCTACCATCTTTTCTCCTTTCCTTTCATTATATATATTCTTTTTTGTTTTTCTTCTCGTCTTCCTATTTTTTCCTTCTTTTTTTTCTTTTACTTAATAACTTTTCACGTCTATTTCTTTTGGATTTAATTTCCTTCCTCTTTTTCTTTTTCGTATTAACTCCTTCTCCCCTTGTCCTTTTTTTTCTCTTTCCCCATTTTCATTCTTTTCTCCTTCTATATAGAAATACGTTTTCGTTCTTATTTCTGACTTTATTCTTTCCGTTTTTCCTTCTCTTTTTTTTCTTCTTCCTCTCGATGCCACGAAAACAGTCTGAAATGAAGCCGCCTTCCACCGTCCGACAGTCTTAACTTAAACACAGCCTGGAAGAGTTTCTTTTCCCAAAACTCTATCGATCGGAACATTTTTTTATCTCGTGAAAATAGAATTTTTTTTTTATTTGGCAAGGTTGGATGAAGAAATTATAAAGAGGGAGAGAAAAAAAATGAATTTTCGATTTCGAGACAAGAAAAATATTTTCCAGTCTTCAAGTCCTGTACATTGATAGGAAGTGAAAGGAGAGAAAAAAAATCTCCAGATATGTGATATTCATTACCGAACTTTCAAAAAAATATGTTGTTCATGTTTTTTATCTGACACATGAGATTTTCATCTAGCAAAGACAGCTCGCAAAACAATAAAATTATTTATCTTTTCAATTACAAATTGACATGAGATGATTGTATTTACAGTATGTATTTAACGTCTTTTAACTAACTGTTATGGTCCAAGTTCATTGTAGCACGGTGATGGTCCAAGGTAGAACCAATGAAGAATAACTCGAACACAGGTTGGAATAACACAGATATATTACAAACAGAATATGTACAAAAGAAGTAGAAGTGTTAGTAATAACAATCAGGTTAGGTTAGAGAGAACTATGTTGTCTAGAAGTATCACTATTACAATGTCTTACAGTAATCGTCTGACGCGACTCTGTCTCTGACTGACTGACACTTTCTCTGTGACTGCTGCTTCCTCTTGCGGAGCAGTATTTATGAGGTACGGGATAGTCCCTCTTATTATGGGTAAGTTCCCATGACACTAACGATTGACGTCTGTGAGAGCTTGCCACTCTTAGCTGGCGAGGTTAAAGGTTACTGAAAGTATATTATCAAAATTAGCATTTGGATGGTCCAACCAGAAACAAAAGAGCATACTAGATAACATATACGTTTCGTAGTAGCTAGGCACCTTGAGGTGGTGTTATGGTTAGCAAGCTTGTCTCGCTAGAACTATTACGACTGATTAGTGAGTTCGATCCTCACTGGGTGCCCCATACTTTCTTCCTTGTGCCACATCTGAGTTTGGAACCAACGGGCAATTTGCGAAAACCCAAAACTCTTATCCAGATAAAGTCTTGAATAAAAACGACAATGACTAAAAAAAATCCCCCCCAAGTCCTGAAAGCAAACTTACATACTCAGTAAAGCCTTCATTGTGTAGACCAAGGAAATGGCCGTTGAAGATCTGAAAACCGTGTGAAACTTGGATTACGACAAGAGACATCACTTCATAGGATTTAACATAATTAAGCGTGTGTGTCTACTTGGAAAATCACTACGTTTCGTAGTAGCAATGGACTAATGGATAACAGCTCGGATTGAGGAATTGGAGGGCCGAGTCCGAATTCTAAACGAATCCATTACCTTCACTTACGTGCTAATACCCTTGGGGATGGTATGACAGCAGGACAGACTAGATTCCATAGCCTTACATGACAAGTGATCCACCGCAGAAAGAAATGGAACCTACTGCGGGGGGAAAAATCTGCCTCGTCAATCATGTGTGGAGAGATACATGATCGCCTAACCATGTATAATGCATGGTACATAACTGACCTACTGATATTCCAGTCGAATCCATTACATTCACTTACGTGCTAATACCCCTGAGAAAGGTTTGAATCCTCTTTTCCCCCTCCCCCAAGCTATGGGTAAATAGCAGGATAGACCGGGTTTTATAACCTTGGTTGGCTACTGGTCTATCGCAGAAAGAAATGGCAACCTACTGCGGTGGAAAGTATCTGCCCCGTCAGTGATATATCGAAAGATACATGATCGCCTAAGCGTGTATCACTCATGACACACAACTGACTGACTACAAATATTCCTACTGATACAATTAGATTTTGTTCTAAACGTATTGGTGGGTAATAAATTAATTTTTCCATCGTTCGAATTCCACACGAATCCATTACATTCACTTACCTGTTAATATCCTGGGGAAAGGTATGAATCGTTTTCTTCTTTTATGGACAGACCGGGTTCAGTAGCAACTGGTCTACCGCAGAAAGAAATCTGCCCCGTCAGTCATGTATCGAAAGTTACATGATCGCCTAAGCGTGTGTTACGTATGGTACGTAGAAAACATTTCTTTTACAATAATCTTCACCATGTATAAGTCCCAAGAGGTAGATGGCTAAAGTTTACGAAGTACCTTTTTTGGGAAGATGTGGGGAAGATGCCGATTAAAGTTAGAATTGAACAGGTTAAGATTGGAGCGACTCTGGATAAGCATCAGCTTGGGAGTTGTTGACGAAAAACAGCGTTCGCTGGAAAAAGCTACTCGAGTGGAATTTACATCTCATCAATGGAATACGAAGGGAATGAAGCTGGTTCGCTACAATGGGCGTGGCCAGGCAAGTCTTAGCCATGAAGGTTAGGACTGGTGGATCTTATAAATTTTGTTCGTCTGAAAATTTTCCATGGAAATAGCGATCGAAGAAGGCGTTTAAGTTTCATCTATAAGAAAGAGTTTGTGGTGTAGAAAATAATTCATCACCCAAAAGGGTGCGAGGACGCTTTTAGACTATATCGAGAGAGAAAAGTAAAGACTGGGCTGATGCCTTTTTTTGTTAACTGATTTGTCTCTTGGAATGGTAGAGGATTACAAGAGGAGTAAGATATTTCTTGGAGGAAACATTTTTTCCACCAATCTTATATACGTATTCCATTTGTTTTTCTGAAAGATTGCTTGAAGAGAACGGTTTTATAAATTTCAACCGAAAACAGCAGAAGCTGCACCACTGTCAATAAATGCCGAAGGTTTACTTATAAGGAAACGGCTAATATTACTAATACCATTACCATAGAGCAATGCCTAACTGAACGACTTACATACACCCATGTTCAAATTAATTAAAACAACTCCTTTAGTTTCCAGCTTTTCACCATACGTTCAGTTTTAGAACAACTGGATTGACAGGGTGTAATCGATTTCTATTTTTTCCTCAGATTAGTTCGTTTGCAGTGGTGTGCAGTAATTTGAATCTATTTTCGTCATGCATGATGAGATTTGATTGGCTCTGAAAAATATTGCGTCATCCGTGATTGCATCAGATTTTTATCACGCCCAGACACTATTGTCTCGACTGTCGATTAGTTGTACTACGGTCATTGACTGCGATGGACGTTACTACAAGGAAGCGTACGAAAATTGTAACGCTGCACGAACACACTGGCAAACCTTTCCAGTGACCAAATCAAAATATATTAGACTGGCACGGGAACTTTTTATTTTTTAAATCCAATCTGTGGTGAATCTATAAGGAACGACTTCGTGGATTGGACATACGAAGTACTAACATGTGCACTGGGTCATGTTTCATCAGAAAAATACGTAAAATAAGTAAATTATTCATTTTGTTTCAATTAATTTGCTCAAGCGTGTACTTACCAACTCTAGACTTATGACTAACTATAAAATATCATAAAAGAAATAAAATATTAAAAAATACAACCTCTCGCTATTTTACGTTTTACTAAAAAATTATATTGTTTGTTTTCTTTTACTTGGAAATGAATCAAAACGAAATTAATGTACGGTTTGTTTGTTTTCTTTTACGGCATATCAACACCTCAATGGGTTATTTAATGCCGAAATTTTTTTATTTCTGGTGATATTTTGTTTTGTCAAAATCTATTTCTGGTAATATTTTTCTTTCAAAAATGTATTGCAAGTAATAATTTTTCTTCAAAAACATATTGTTGGTAATATTTTTTTTTCTTCAAAAATTTATTGCCGGTAATAATTTTTTTTACAAAGTATCTCTGGTATTAAAACATATTTTTACACTTTCATAGTTTTTTTTGGGGAGGGGGGTAACTATTTGCACATAACTGGGAGCCTAACAAATGCTACCACCCCGGGTCAGAGTGGACCTGGCAACACTAGCAATTAAAATATGGTTCCACGCTCCTCAAAACCTTGCTGCTGGACGTAGTTTATCATCTTACCCAGGACGGGAAATTAATGTACGGAATATCGATTTTTGAATTTGTTTATTCCATCTACTATTCAGTACATTAGGAAAATCAATGACAAATTAGAAAATGTGCCGTATTTTATCCTTTTGGGCTTCCTTAATCTAAAGCTGTGATTACCAAAGTGTAAAGGTAGTGGTAATATGACCATAACCGTAAAACTATAATATACCCCCATACATCCCCCGTTCAACCTGAAGACTATTTTGCCATCAGTTTACAGTGTCACCCATTGATATAAAATAATTATCAGGGAAATACTAGGATACTTATTTGACATACACTACTAGCACCAAGAGAATCCATTCAAAATGTGATTAAATATTTGGGGGCGTTAGGGTTGTCTTTTTGTGCGTAAGGGGGGGCGGCAATCCCGAAGGGTTTAGGAAGGACTGGGGTCTAAAGTTATGTTTACGTTGACATAACTGCACATACCCACGAGATAGAGAGGGCGCGGAAATTCTGATCTTTCATATTTGACTTTTTGAAATATGTGGATATCTGTATTTGTTTTTAACCTAGAAAATGTTATTGAATGAGGAATAACTAAAACGGTGGTTGGAAATGAAATGGTAATCTTTATAACATCAACAAATACAATACTCGCCAGCGGCGTGAAGGAATTTATAATTTATTGAAATAGTATATGAACAAGACGCAAGGTACAAGTATATTATTACTAAACGTTCAAAACGAAATTATACGGAATATGGTGTTGTATACACTTTTATCTATTTCTTTGTTTTTGTTTTTATCAACCATGACGTGACAAATGGTGTAAGATCTTTATTCATTAAGTAGACTTTATTGTAATCTTTTAGATTTTTATACAGTTTTTACTTATGGAATGGATTCAATATGGCTTCTGTATTCGGATACCCCCACCCTACGATTACGAAATTCAAGGGTATGATGATGATGGTGATGATGATGACGACGACGACGACGACGACGATGTTGACGACGACGATGATGATGTTGACGACGATGGTGATGATGATGATGATGATTATGATGATGATGATGATGATGATGATGACGACGACGACGACGACGACGATGACAACAACGACGACGATGACGATGTTGACGATGATGATGATGATGATGATGACGACGACGATGATGATGATGATGATGATGACGAAGATGATGACGACGACGATGATGATGATGACGACGACGATGATGATGATGATGACGACGACGACGATGATGATGATGATGACGATGATGATGACAACGACGATAATGATGATGATGACGACGATGATGACGACGATGACGACGACGACGACGATGATGATGACGATGTTGACGATGATGATGATGACGATGTTGACGATGATGATGTTGACGATGATGATGACGACGACAATGATGACTATGATGATGATGATGACGATGATAATGATGATGATTGCACTGTTGTTTTATTGACGTTTACCCCTGTCACATTAGGGCAGGGGTCGATTTTGGAGCCGTGGTATAGCACTCAATTTGAAAGTTGCGGTTTCACATGATAAACAACGACACCAAACCGTTTTTTGAGGAGAAGAGTTTAAAAATTAAAATAAAATTAAAAAATTAAGTTTAGGCTCAAAATCGTAGCGTATCTTTTTTTCAAAATTGTTGCCAGTTTTTGAGGAAATCATTTTGAAGATTAAGTTTACGTTCAAAATACAAAAAAACTAGCAATGGAATTTCATTCCATTGATCAGTGAAAGCCTTACAGCACAGGCTTATAAAATTGATAATTTAATGAAGCTTTATAAAATGTAAATGGACAAGCACATTATTACTAAATCATTGTGCCATCAAATATGACCTTCATCTACTTCAAAGGGATGTTATACTGAACAATTTAGCCACATTAAAATGTAAAATGTTATACAGTGCAGTAGTTTTACTGTGATTTTCAATAAATTTTAAATTAACATTAAACATTTTGTCTCATAATCTGTCCCCAGTATTATTACGGTGTTACATACACTTTTATTTCTTTTTGTTTTTATCAATTATCGTCTAACAAATGATCTACAAAGTCGTATTCATTTAATAGACTTTTTTTGTAATCTTTCAAATTTTTTTACACAGTTTTTACTTATCAAATATCGTAAAAATGCATATTTTACTTGTGTTGATTCATAACAAGAATTCAGATTTTAATATATTTCCCAATACAAAATATGTTATGGGTTTATTCTAGAAGTAATAACATTTTGAAGTCAGTTTGTAAGCAAAAACCTGCAGAAATTAGGGATTTCTGCACATTTTTTTTTCAGATTATATTTAAGACTCAGAAATTCCCAAGAGCTACGAATCTAATTCTTGCTGGTCATACTGATAATATCAAACCCAATATTTTAAAATGAGTGCAGTGTTGATTTTCTAAAAGGACTGAAAAAAACCTGTCCTTTTTCTCAGTTCTTTGAAGACATTTTGTATGAATTTATTAAAAGACTCATTTAAGAAAGAATTGTCATGAATGATCTTGAGATTCATCTTGACAAATCTACATAATGTATCCAACGTTAAAATCAATGGCTGCTTCAATATGGAGTCCGAAATGTTGACATGCTCGAATAAGATGATCTTTATCTATTTTGAAATTGTGATAGTTACGGCGAACTTCAGAAAAATCAAATAACAAAATATATCTTTTCCAGATCGTTACTGTTTTTTGAGGAAATGAGTTTAAAGATTTTTTTTAAGCTCAAAATCGTAATGTTTCATTCCAACGATCAGGTAAAGCTATATAACAAAGTCTTATAAAATTTATAATTTTCTGAAATTGCTTTACAGTACATACTATATATGGACAAAATGCAAGGTACAAGCAAATTATTACTACATCATTCTGCTATCAAATAATATCTTCCTTTACTTCAAAAGGTAATTAAACTGAACAATTTAGCTATATTATGATGTAATGTTATACAGTGTAGTAGCTTTAATGTGATTTTCAATATACAATGTAAATTTAAAACATTTTGTCTTATAATTTATGCCCAGCAGTATCATAGTCTTATATACATTTTTATCTATTATTTGTTTTTATTAATCATCATCTTCCGAATGATTTAACAAAAATTTGTAAGAGCTACGAATCTAATTCTTGGTTGTCTTACTGATAATATCAAACCCAAGCTTTCACAATGAGTGCAGTGTTGATTTTCTAAATTGACTGGAAAATAAACCTGACCCTTTTCTCATTTCTTTGAAGACATTTTGTATGAATTTAGTAAAAGACTCATTTGAGAAAGAATTGGCATTAATGATCTTGAGATTCATCTTGACACATCTACATAATGTATCCGACGTTAAAATCAATGGCTGCTTCAATATGGAGTCCAAAATGTTAACATGTTCGAATAAGATGATCTTCATCTATTTTGACATTGCCCTAACTACAGGGAATTTCGGAAAAATCAAATAATAATACAAACTATTTTTTCCAAATCGTTACCGTTTTTTGAGGAAACAATTTTAAAGATTTGAAATTTGAAAGTTAGGTTCAAAATCGTAATGTTTCATTCCAGCGATCAGTTAAAGCCATATCCGATGTTAATATCAATGGCTGCTTCAAGATGGAGTCCGAGATGTAGCCTATTTTGTAATCTTTGACATTTTTTAAACAGTTTCACTTATCGAATACAGTAAAAAATAGCATACATTTGTTATAGTGATTCATAATTAGAATTCTGGTTTGAATATATTTTCAATTCAATATATCTAATACAAAAGATTTTAACTTTATTCGGATTTATTCTTGAAATGATAACATTTTTTAAGTCAGTTTGTAAGCAAAAAACTGCAGAAAGGTATTTACATTTTACAGACGATCGTTAAAACTAAATGCTGAAAAATTGGTAAAAGTTATGAATCTAATTTTTGATATCATTTCTTACCGCATCGATCTTTTCGCACTGAGAGCAATATTGATTTTTAAAAAAACTTTGAGAACTCAACCTGTTCTCTTGAAATAAACCGATTACATACGTAAATGAATGAAATTACGATTAGGTTAACTTCTCACTTACCGACTAGTTCGTTTAATGATCAGGTCGTTAAATGAGGAATGACTGTATTTATTCATTGACAGTATTTCACTTGGTATGGTGGGTGGGCTGTTGATTTGCTTTTGAAGAAATAAAAGGAGATACTAATTCTGGTGACAAAATAAGGTCTGGTCTTTGAATAATTTCTTAGTCGATAAGACTATGATTTTTGCGTATTAAGACGATGTAAATTTTGTGAGGGAATGTATTCGGGGCTCTTCTGTTGAAACGGAAGGCGTGTAATGAATAGAATTTACCTGAATGTCCCAAAACCGGAAATGGCTTTCCCTTTTATATCTGAAAGCAGAGAAAAAAAAGGAAATGTTAATGTTTTTCTTAAAATAATAAAAGTTTTATAAAAATGTAAATAAAAAAAAATAGTAGCTTTTAAAGAATGAAAATTTTATAAAATGCTAAATATTTCTCTTTTTGACATTGTCTAAATTTTTTTCTCTTTCTTGACATTCTGTAAAATCAATAATAAAATGTTAGCAGACATTTGGCATTTTTGGAACATTTTGCAAATGATATATCTAAACTGAACAGAAACAGTCTCAGGGTTTTAGAATTGGTATTTCTGCTAACTTTAATATTTGTCACAATATACAATGATATAGAACGATAAAAAACACAGTAAACGAACAGTAAAAATGTTTTGAATGTACTGAAATACGTATACACAACCACAGACAATGTAAACCCCTGAAGATGGTCTCAGATGAGACTGAAAGTACTTGGTATAATAAAAATTATTTGAAACTAAATTTGGGTTTTATCTTAATCGATTTTCTACGGCTACCAAGAAAATGATTCGCAAAATTGAAAGTACTAAAACCAAAAATAAACCGACCTAGTATGTCTAAATTATTTACTCAAACCTGTTTATATATAAAGTGTGTTCCAATAACTTGGACCGATTTTAAATGTGACTTACATTTAAGCGTCTAATGCTATTTTTTTTCAGATTTGGCAGACATTTGGGCGATATTATTTTTACACATAATTGCCATGACTTAAATAACATGATACGAACAGAGAAATAAATAAATTTTCACCAATGACACTGATCTATTTACCATTAACTTTGATCCGTCTTAATGAAACACCCTTATATATAACCCATCTTAATGAACCACCCTAATTATATAAAATATACAAAACATCACACACTTAGTAAAATAAATCAACTAACACCAACTACGCCTATGAAATTTGTGCAGGTATGTAGAAAAATAGGAAAGAATACGTTAGGTAAATAATCCGGAGTTCTTTATTATTTTTGTTTTTATTTTAAAAAAACAGTGCTCCATACAGAAGTAGAGCTTAAATTATAATTATTTAAAAAAAATATAATTATGGCCGCCCCAGCCATTTCCATAGTAATTAATTTTGCGAACCAACACGCTTATAAAGATGCGTAAACTTCAAGATTGGTTATTCCTAAATTTTCGCTTGAGGAGGAAACAGGGCTTGATACTTTCAATCAATTTAATTTTCATAATTATATTGAGAGTTTCGGCTCTCGTTTTTGAAACATGAGAACTCTTATGTAGCGAAGGAATCATATTTTTTTAAAAATAATTATAATATATATATATATATATATATATATATATATATATATAAGAGTGAACATAGACGTCAACACTATGTTCACTTTTATATTTACACACGCCCTATCTCTGATATTAGCACTTTATCCCATAAATATAGCACACTTTAAGACTATATTTCTTCATATATATATATATATATATATATATATATATATATATATATGTGTGTGTGTGTGTGTGTGTGTGTGTGTGTGTGTGTGTGTGTGTGTGTAATTTGGCAGAAACTTTTCTTTTAAACAAGTTGTATTGAATGTTAAAGACAACATAGTCTTACATATTTTCTTTTGAATTTTCTCATATTCTCTAATGAGACTTTTTATTTGAAAATGATTTCGAAATATGTATTGTCCATACGATGACCTAGCGCTTTCGAACATCACTGTTCATCTTCAGGGTCAATATTTTTAGTCAAATTTTTTTTTTTTTTAAACAAACATTTGCCAATTATCTTGTAGCGTAATCATGTTGCTACTTTTTTTACAAACTAAATAAACGTTAAAATCCTTTTAAATTCAAAAGACGCGATGATGTTATCACGTGCAGGGCGAAGATTTTTATCATGTGACAGCGTGAAAAAGATTTCCACTACACAAGCCAAAAGATCGAAGAATACGTTATAAAATTTAAATATATTATAAACATTGTAATATGTTACCAGAAATATTGTAATGTATACGATTAATAAGAGGTCTTTTGCTTTAAATATGTAATGCTTCTAAGATTTTAAGGCGTCTATCTATAATTTTAGTATTTTCTATAAGTATTTTACGTATATCAGATTGCATAAGGGTATGTGACTTAATATGTTGTTTAATGGAGCTAGAATTATTTAGATGCATAGTTAATCTCCTGGAGAGCCGGGTGGTTGTAAATCCAATATATGTATGTGTATTAGAAGAGCATTCTTCCATGGGACATTTAAACTCATACACAACATTGGTTCTATCAACAACCGCAGCAACTGGAGAATGGTTATTACTCATTATCAGGTTAGAGGTTTTAAATTTACTATAATATATATTAAGTTTTAAGGCTTTGTTAGAATCAACAGGAAACACATTATGGTGTTTTATAGACTTAAGGGCCTTTTCATCGATGTTGTATTGTCTATGCATTTGTCCTCTGTAAATATATATATAGTAACATGGGGAGCAATACATATTTATAGTAGAAAGACAAACAATATACTTCATAACAACGCTTTTATTCACTAGGCTATTGGAGATTAAATAGGTAATTAAATGTTCAGTAGAAAATGCAATCTGTAGTTGATTGGGGCAGGAAATGGCTTGTAAAGTTCAATTCCTCCAAAACGAAACTCTTCTCCTTTACCCACCATAGAGAAAACCTTCCGCCTCTTATCAGCATGGCTGGTGCTCAACTCCACGATAGAGTCACGCAGTGTCTTCTTGGGCTCACGTTTTCTACGGACCTGAGGTGGAGCAATTACATTGAATCAATAGCTTCATCTACCGCAAGGAAAGTTGGTTCTCTGTGTCGCGTCAAAAAGTTTTTTCTCGCCTGACTTCATCTTTCAAATCTACAAATCTACCATTCGTCCTTGCATGCAATACTGTTGCCATCGATGACCTAGTGCCACCGTGAGGTTCTCGACAAAATCTAAAGCCAAATGTGATACGACCTGACCTGGCATATCGACTCCAGTCACTTTCTCACAGACGTAATGTGGCTTCCCTATGTCTTTTCTACAAATATTTTTACGGCAAATGCGCTGACGAACTATTTTCACTTGTACCCCGACTGCATGAAATTAAGCGTGCTGCTAAATTGGCATCGAGGTACTTTCACTGTCGAAAAAATTAAATGCAACCACCTCTACTACTCCAACAGTTTCTTCTCTTGCCCTTCCCGACAGTGGAACTCCCTTCCTTTTACTTGCTCCCCTGATGACTATAATCTTCAAATATTCAAATGTAATGTCAATCGACATCTTCTGATGCATTGATCCAAGATCCTCCTTCTCTATATCCTTTCCTCAAACACCCCTCTTTACTGTTGCTCTCACATTCTGTAACTCCTTGCATGTTAGTGGCACCCACACCTTGCTTGGGGTGAAATGCTTTAAAAATATATACAAATAATGTATTCCCAGTTGGCAAAATCATGTGTTAATTTGGCTGAATCTGGCGTAACTAGGGACCCAAAATATACAGGCTTACGGCCATATCACGTCGAAACGCTGTGATAACAACAACAAAGATGAGGACAATCGTTGGAATATAAATATTGTAAATAAGGTAAATACTTTACAGTATTTATATTGTTCGGACTGTTGTCCGCATCTTCGTTGCCATATTCACAACGTTTCGTCAGTAGTACGTCCCGGCCTTCTTCAGGATCTATCTATATTTTGGAAATGAGGTATTGCAATTGTTTACATTATTTAGATTGTTCGGACTTTTGTCCTCATCTTCGTTGCCATATTCACAACGTTTCTGCCGCTGTACGTTTCGGCCTTCTTCAGGTTATTGGAATTTCGAAATGAACCCTTTAATTGCATATAGACCAAACAACGGAAAAAGTGTAAATAATTACAACACCTCATCTCAGAAATATCGACAGATAAACGGTAAATCCTCATCCCATTCTAACAATCTGAAGAAGGCCGGAGCGTACAACGGCCGAAACCTGTGAATATAACAGCCCTCTTCAGATAGGACTATAATGCTATGAAGGCATTTTGAGCACATTTTTGTTGCCTCACCATTGTTAGCAACACAAAGTATTCGGCAATACATCCTTCCGTTTCTATAGATGTAAAATTTGCAGGAAACGGTCTGTTTTATCTATCCATCTATCTATCTATCTATCTATCTATCTATCTATCTATCTATCTATCTATCTATCTATCTATCTATCTATCTCAGTCTATTCAGTATCTATCTATCTATCTATCTATCTATCTATTAATAACTTTTAATTATCTATCTATCTATCTATCTATCTATCTATCTATCTATCTATCGTAGTAAGTTTATTTTCTATCTATCTATCTATCTATCTATCTATCTATCTATCTATCTATCTATCGTAGCATTTTTATTTTCTATCTATCTATCTATCTATCTATCTATCTATCTATCTATCTATCTATCTGCAAATATAAATATTTAATTGCATTCACAGGGATTCAAAGAATTTATTTTATTCCGAATAAAACGGGTAAAAAGAAAAATAAACGAAAAGAAAAAAAAGAATTATACACTTTGCCAAAATGCATGTCATATTTTCAAAGTAAAGACATTTGAAAGCTAAACGCTTTCAATCACGAAGAATTTCTCCGCTAAATAATTTTGTCTTTTTACTTTTTTTTTCATGCGTTGAAAGTCGCCATAATACATTGCAATGGGCAGTCGCTATAGTAAGGCAGAGAAATGGGGTTGAACATTCACCTTACTATTATCACAAATGGAATGAAAGGATCAATATATGTATGTATGTATATATGTATGTATGTATGCATCTATCTATCTCACTCAGTTCATATCTATCTCTCTCTCTCTCTCTCTCTCTATCTATCTATCTATCTATCTATCTATCTCAGTCTGTTCGTTATCTATCTATCTATCTCAGTCTGTTCGTTATCTATCTATCTATCTATCTCGGTCTGTTCGTATCTATCTATCTATCTATCTATCTGTGTGTCTGTATGTCTGTTCGTATCTATCTATCTCAATCTGTTAGTATTTATCTATCTATCTATCTCAGTGTGTTCGTATCTATCTATCTCTATCTATCTATCTATCTATCTATCTATCTATCTATCTGTCTGTCTGTTCCTATCTATCTATCTATCTATCTATCTGTGTGTGTGTCTCTCTGTCTGTTCGTATATATCTTCATCTATCTATCTATCTATCTATATATCTATCTATATATCTATCTATCTATCTATCTATCTATCTATCTATCTCAGTCTGTTCGTTATCTATCTATCTATCTATCTATCTATCTATCTATCTATCTATCTATCTATCTATCTATCTATCTCAGTCTGTTCGTTATCTATCTATCTATCTATCTATCTATCTATCTATCTATCTATCTATCTCAGTCTGTTCGTATCTATCTATCTATCTATCTATCTATCTATCTATCTATCTATCTATCTATCTATCTATCTATGTACCTGAAGGAATTTATCTGAGACAGAAGAGTCACGATTTTGATGAAACCTTCCATTTCATTCAGCGAGTCTTTATTCACTTCCATCTTCTTCCGCAAAAATGCATCCGTAATTTAGAATCTACCATCGTTTTCCGAGATGCATTTCCTATGTCCATTCTGTAGCACTCGTTCTGCCAATGCTTTGAAATCTATGGAATCCATTATTTAGACTCCTTTTAGCATCTGTGCGACTTGCCAAATGTTTACACGTCTGGATGAAAACTATTTGGGTCTCTCTTTCTTTCCTGGACATTCAGGAGGATGATATTTCTTCTGCTTATTTGACACACGCTCCATACTTTCTTCCCGCTACCTCGTGTTCAAGAATTCATGATTTCCGGCTTTCACCATAACAATCTGAGTCCAATTGAAAAATGTTAACTTCTGGGGACGGGGGCGAAATTCTGGCTGAAGAAGCCAGATTGTCAGTTCAAGTGTTTGCGCAGAGAAAAAAAAACGAACAAAATTTCATATGAGACTATATTAAAATGGATAAGTTAGTTAAATTAATTGTGGTAATCTAATCACGCGCCAATGTCCAAATTCAGCTAATTGGACATGATCTCTTATCTGGATTTTTAAGACGAGAAAGAAAGAAGATAAAAGTGTTTAAAATCGCCTGCCAGTACCCCATAATAATGGACTATTGCGTTTTGTTCGCGTGAGGAGAGCAAATGACACAATTTGGTTTCAGTGAGACAATGGTAGAAAGAAAGAAAGAAAGAATGAAAAAAGAAAGAAGAGAAGAGAAGATAAATGGTTTAAAATCGCATGCCAGTACCTCATTAATAATGGACTATTGCGTTTTGTTCGCGTGGGGGAGATATGAAAACACAACTTGGCTTCAGTGATACAATGGAAGAAAGAAAGAAGTTAAGAAAGAAAGACAGAAAAAGAGGAAAGAAAAAAGAAAGAAGAGAAGATAAATGTTTTTAAATCGCCTGTCATTGACTCATTAATAATGGACTCTTGCTTCTTGTTCGCGTGATGGAGAGAAAAAGACACAATTTGGCTTCAGTGATACAATGGAAGAAAGAAAGAAAGCAAGAAAGAAAGATAGAGAGAAAGAAAGCAAGAAAGCAAGAAAGAAAGAAAGAAAGAAAGAAGAGGAGATAAATGTTTTTTAAATCGCCTGCCATTACCTCATTAATAATGGACTATTGCGTTTTGTTCGCGTGATGGAGAGAAAAAGATCCAATTTGGTTTCAGTGATACAAAAGAAGAATGAAAGAAAGCATGAAAGAAAGAAAGAAAGAAAGAAGGAAGATAAAAGTGTTTTAAATCGCCTGCCAGTACTTCATTAATAATGGACTATTGAGTTTTGTTCGCGTTGTGGGGTGCAAAAGACACAACTTGGCTTCGGTGATACAATGGAAGAAAGAAAGAATGCAAGAAAGAAAGAAATAACGTAGCTAGGAATCGGTACAGAGTCAGGATGGTGCAAAACATTGAAATAAAGTTTATTGTCCTCTCTATTATTATTATTATTATTATTATTATTATTATTATTATTATTATTATTATTATTATTATTTCCTTTGATATCTGGCGTTTACACATTTCTTTCCGGGTCCCGCCCAAGGACCTAAGGTTAGAAATGGCTTCATAACACTTTCCACTGCAAAAAAAATAAAAAAATAATTACATAGATAAAGCCCTTCGTAAAGTGTGGGCTGTACTTGTCAGAATAATTTGTTGTATCTCTTTGAGGCATGGACTTCCAGGGATCCCTTCAATTAGTCTACTGGAATCTTTTCCAACCAGTCCAAGGGCTCCAACTACAACAGGAATTGTTGATGTTCCCATGTCCCACATTTTTGAGATTTCGATTTCAAGGTCCTTGTATTTTGACAGTTTTTCGAATATCTTCAAAGACACATTGCAGTCTGCAGGGACTGCCATATCAATAAGGAGGCACTTATTTTGTTTGTGGTCTTTAATAACAATGTCTGGGCGGTTGGCTTTGATTATTATTATTATTATTATTATTATTATTATTATTATTATTATTATTATTATTATGTCTTTTATATAATAATAATAATAATAATAATTAGTTGATCTATCGATTGATTCGTTTTCTACGGCTTATCAACCCTTTGTAGGTTATTTAAAGCAAGAAAATATTTTTAGATTGTAAGAGTTTTTAATTTTGAGATAATAATGATTAAGTGATAAAAGTCTTACTAATTAACTCATATCTGGTGAATAATAATAATAATAATAATAATAATAATAATAATAATGATAATGATAATAATAATAATATAATAAACCTGTCTGATAATATTTCCTTCAGGTTCAACGATATTTACTGAAAAATACTATTCAAATTCTGTCGTATAATAGGAGGTTATATCCAACTAAATTCCTTTAGGCTGAGACGTTGAAAGTTGTCCAGTATCTTGCAAATTGTTATATAGTTTCCCTGCTTTTTCTTATTGTGTCGTGTTTCCTCTGGACGTAAGCGATCATGGCTCTTCGCAACTTCCTAGCTCTTGTGGCTCTTAATAATGGTAATCTTTCTGTCATTTTTTCCCAGGCCCCATTCCACCATCCAAATGTAGATCCACATTTCTGTTGTTTGAAATCTCCTCTTCATCTCTGAAGAGATCAACCCGCACCCACTGCTATACCAGAGGACAGATATCACGTAGAAGTTTAGTATTCTTTTCCTTATTTCCCCAAAACAATGTTCTTTTTTTCAGTTGCAAAAGGATTTGGTTTCGTCTGAAATATTAAAGTCTGAGATAAATTGTGAAAGAAAATGATATTTGATTCTTGCAATGAGGTCGATTTTCATAACCAGTGCATATAAAACTTTTTTTTTCTGTATATGTTTTTTTTTCTATATCAAATAAAAATAGAAATAACGTCTCTTGAAAGACTGATTGATGTTTTGTTTCGTAAGTCCATGTGGAACTAATTTCTTGTGCTTTTCAATTTTCTATGCCAAGAAAATGATATACGAGAAAGTTTGGTTGTGAAAGAAATAAACAACTATGGCACGAAGAAGAGGAAGTAGGTATGTCGAAACTGTCAAGGACAAAAAGGACGGTTTTATTTCTCTTACATAGTTGAAAAAGAGATTGGAATAATTGTTTCTGCAGAAGGACGCTGGGAATCCCATGGACTAAACATGTGAGTCATGAGGAAGTTGTATGGAAATCAGAAACAAAGACAGACACGAATAAATAGGATCAGAAAGAGACAACTCAAATCTAAGGAAGATAACGAGGAAAGAGGACTCGGAGAAATTGGCACTCTCAGGGTGTATTGTAAACAAAAAACAAAGGATTTGGTTGGAACAACAGGGATTAGGAGAGATAGTTGTGGAGAGCCTTAATCGCACACGTCCTGAAGGGACAGGGGACACAGAAGTACAGGCTTGTGCTAATAGCTGGCAAAACAAAGTTTAAGAGAGGTAGCAAAAAGAAAAAAATATGCAAATAGTCACAATGCACAAGAAGTTGTGATTAAATCACCACGCCCTGAGGGGACACGGCACATAGAAGAATAATGATCTTGTGTAAATGATTGGCAGAAAAGATGTTAGGAGAAGTAGCAAAAAGAAAAACCATGCTAATAGCCCCAATGGACAGGATATCTATCTATCTATCTATCTATCTATCTATCTATCTATCTATCTATATATATATATATATATATATATATATATATATATATATATATATATATATAAATTGACCACCAATATTATCTATATCTATATCTATATCTATATATATATATATATATATATATATATATATATATATTAACCACTAATATTATCTATCTCTATATATACATATTTATATACATATTGAACACTAATAATATCTATCTATCTATCTATCTATCTATCTATCTATCTATATATATATATATATATATATATTTCTATATATATATTCACCACTAATAATATCTATCTCTATATCTTTATATATATTGACCAGTAATATTATCTATCTATCTATCTATCTATCTATCTATCTATCTATCTATATATATATATATATATATATATATATATATATATATATATATAGTTCACAATGATTGTTCGTGCGATTGCCGTAAGATAGCTGCTATCGCACTAAGCCAGCACAATAATAGCTTAGTGAGAATGAATTAAGATCTCATGCAGACCCCACTCTTGCATATAATAAATTTACAAAAAATAATATTTGAACACAATTTCACAAAGCTTACGGCCATATGCTGTTAAATCACTCGAAGTTAAGCAACGTCGAGTCTTTTCACTACATAGATGGGTGATCGCTTCAGAAAACCAGGCGCCGTAATCTTTATTCTGCAGGTGCTATAATGGGATATTTTCCATTATGCTATGAAATTGCATGATTCTTTCGAAAATAAAAGAAAATTGCTATCGAATACAATTTAAGAGTTATCGACAATCTTAGTTCGGCCTTATTCGCGTCGCATCTACAGCCCGGCTGCCTTTACTGGCTTTGTTTACATACATTTGCCTCGAGCGGTAATGCGCGGAAGCTTATTTAGTTATCGGCCTTTTCACTGATCTTCTTGCTTTCTTACACGTCTTGATTACTGCGCAATTTTTCCACAATTTGATTCTTAATATTAGAATTTTTTTTTGTAAATTTGAAGCTTTAAATATATTGCTTTTTTAAAAAATTGTTATAAATATCTTTTTGAAATTTGATTAAATTTGTTAACTAAACAGTTTTGTTCTTTATTATAAGTGAAGCTTTAATAATTAATGAATTTAAAAAAAAAATTGTTT
This sequence comes from Acanthosepion esculentum, assembly GCA_964036315.1. NCBI lineage: Eukaryota > Metazoa > Mollusca > Cephalopoda > Sepiida > Sepiidae > Acanthosepion > Acanthosepion esculentum. The sequence continues at coordinate 69,945,158 of OZ038509.1, read as the reverse complement.
AAATTATTTAGAAAGACGATTGAAAGTTTTTTTCTAAATAAATATAATGTCATGGGTGAACTATTCCACCCCCGCCAAAAAAAAAAAAGAAAAAAAGAAAAGAAATAATGACAGCGTTTTAAGAATTCTTTTGGTTTAATTTTGATTAACTTCAGACATTTAAATTATTTAGAGAAGCAACGGAAAAATATTTATAGACAACGTAACCTGCGCCAATTTTTTTTCTGGTGAAAAACATTGTTTTGGAAATTCTTGCAAAAATCAAATAATTGTCGGATTTTTAGGAAATTTTCACGACACAATTAAAAAAAAAAGGAAACATTTTTTTTATCCTTTTAGTCGCGTAAATGATATACTTCATCAGCAAACGATATCATCGCTAAGGAGGCAGGATGAAGAAAGAGAAACGAATGGATGATTGATGAGTTTCTTGACATGATGGAAAGAAGACAGAAAAGCCGGCCGAAACACGGAATGGAATACAGAAAAGTACACAATGAAATAAGGACCAAAAGCCGATAAGCTAAAGAAGAATGGCTGAACGAAAACTGTGCAGAAATAGAAAGATGGAGGACTACCAACAAAAGAGATATGTACAAAGAAATAAGACAACTAACAGGAGAGAAGAAAATCTCGTGAAAAGGCCGCCTAAAATCAAAGGATGGAACATTCATATTAGAAAAGGAAAAGCTAGTTTTCAACCCTGGAACAAGTAGACTGGAGAATTCTTCTACGACATAAGGGAACAACCAGTAATACACTGAACTATCGACGGACCTGGAATTCTGAAAACGGAAGTAAAAGTCGCACTGGACAAATTGAACAGAAACAAGACAGCTGGGCGAGACGCAATTGTAGAAGAAATGCTGACAGCCTTAGATGATTTTTGAATAGACAAGATCACCGAAATAAGAAATGAAATCTACAACAGCGGGGAGATACTGGAAGACCTCAGCAGATCTATCTTCATAGCTATGCCTAAGAAAACAGGCGCAAACGAATGCGAATTTCACCGAGCAATAAGCCTAATGAGCCACGCGACAAAACTCATCATACGTATTCTAATGAACAGAGCGAGCAGAAGAATCAGGCCAGGGATAGGACAAGAACAGTACGGGTTCGTTAAAGACACCGGAACAAGGAACGCGATATTCAAGCTCAGAATGTTATCAGAAAGAGCAATACAAACGCAGAAAGACGTGTACCTATGTTTTATAGCCTACGCAAACGCCTTTGACAAAGTACGGCACAAGGATCTGATGGAACTGCTCAGCAACCTCGATATATTTGGGAAAGGTATAAGAATAATCATGAACCTATACTGACAGCAAACAGCATGCATGCGCATAGGGAACAAGTTCAGCGAATATACAAAAATAGAAAGGGGCGTAAGGTCTTCTCACCCAACCTGATCTACCTATACTGCGAGGCAATTCTGAGAGATCTGGAAACCCTATCGGGATTCAGCATTGGTGGCCATAATCTTAACAACATAAGATACGCAGATGACACAGTACTGATAGCAGATACTGAAATGAAATTACAAAATCTCCTACAGAAGGTAGCGACGGAGAGTATGAAGAAGGGACTAAGCATAAACTACAAGAAAACAGAATGCATGGTCATCAGTAAAAGGATGAGCCCAAAATGCGATTTGCAGATCGGGAACACTAGTATCAAGAAAATGCGGAAATTTAAATACCTGGGAAGCGTCTTGACAGAGGACAGTATGTGCGACACTGAGATCCATAGGCGTATTGGGATGGGCAAGGACACATTCCAAAAGCTGGGCAGAGTACTACGAGACAGGAGGATTTCTTTGGTAACAAAGAAAAAAATACTGAACTGTTACGTGACATCTGTCATCTTTACGCCAACGAATATTGGACGATTTCATCAAAGATAAAGAAGATACTCGAGATGTGGTCCTACAGAAGGATCTTCAGGATATCATGGGCTGAGCATGTGAGCAACGATGAGATCTTAGAGAGGTTGAAAACAAGGAAGAGGATTATACTTAACATCAGGAAGGGGCAGCTGAAGTTTCTGGGACAAATAATGAGGAAGGAGGGCCTGGAGAATCAGATACTCACGAGTCGAATAGAGGGAAAGAGAGACAACGCATAACATATCTGGCGGACTTAATCAAGTGGATTTTCAGAACGTGGTCTGGGGGAGGAAGCAGAGGGAAGGAACTTGTTGAGAGCTGCAAGGGATAGAGGGAGGTGGAGACCCATGATCGGGACACGTAATGAGGAAGAAGGGCCTGGAGAATCTGATACTCACGGGTCGAATAGAAGGAAAGAGAGACAAGGGAAAAGAACGCCTGACATACCTAGCGGGCTTAAGCAAGTGCATGACAGAAAGTGGTCTGGGGGAGGCGGCAGAGGGAAGGAACTTGTTGAGAGGTGCAAGAGATAGAGGGAGGTGGAGAGCCATGATCGTTCACGTCCTGAAAGGTCATGGCACATAAAAAGAAAGATCTGATATATTTTGAATAGTAAGGCTGTTACGTTACTTTTAAAATTTCGTGCAATCATTTTAAATTTCGGGCCTTGCGCAGTAATCCAAACAAGTTTTGCGCGTTATTATTCTTGGCAAACAAGTGTAAACAAACCCAGTAATAGCGCCCTTTCTGTTGCCGCGACGCGAATGAGGTCGAACTAACATTGTCGATAACTCTTAAACGGTATTAAGCGCAAATATTTATTGTTATTTTCGAAATAATCAGGCAATTTCGCAACATAATCGTTTGGTGATTATAGCGCAAATTAACCATATAGAGAACTTGTCTCCGTAAATCTGAATTCTCTCCACACGTTTGTACATTCTAAAAATATGTTATGGCTTTAAATAACATTTTCTGTGCCTTTTTCTATAAATACTTTCATGGTTATTGCTCTGCTGAAATTTATTCCATGGTAACTAGACTTTATGCATTTAAACGCAAGACAAGACTAAAAGAAGAACAAGGTATTGTACTCACCGACGGTTGGTCGCGGGGGGGGGGTTAAAGTATGTGCTCTGGCGGCGTCGTCGTCATCTAAGATCGTAAATTCTCCCGGGCCGAACGAGGGCCAAAGGATTGACGATTTTCATAGACGCTCTGGTCTCGTCGTATGACGTTGAACAAGACCTAGAATCACGTTGGACGAGACGTTGAGACTTTAAAAGGTGCTACTTTCAGTCGCAAATTAAGTTTGTTTTTCTCTACAGATCCTCACTTGTTGCGCAGAGGAGAGTACCGAGTGTTACTAGTCATTTTACTTTTGTCACCGTTACAAGGAAGACTTCGCTTGTGAGCAACGTCAGACTTTTCGTTGCAAGCCTTGAAATCGTCTTTCTTTTCCTCCCTCCCTTACTCGTCGGTGAGATAATCCCGAAAATTTTACATTTGAAATGGCTAGATCTAACTGCTGTTTCTTCTCTCGCTTGTGGAATCCTCTTACAGTTTCGCGCTTTCCAGCTGTTGATATACAAAAGGCAATTATCTCCCCTTGATCGAGATAGTCACGTGAGAACATCACTCCATACAGTGACGAAAGTGGCAGTCTATTTCATTCGGTTTACAGAAGCCATACTGAGCGCGGTTGTTGTTTTTTGGGTTTTTTTTTTTACTTGACCTTGACCACTTTTCTCGGGCTCAGGCTAAATCTGCTTCCCCCAACATGTGCTGTAGCTTACAAATCAATTGTGCCGCTTCCATTTCAGAATATATATTCCCCAGATATAGAAATAAATTACATCCGGCTAGTAGTCATCAAGACTCGTCGTTTAAAGTACGTGGAATATGTCCTGTCTTGGGGTATAAATATGAATCCTGCCCGCTTGGATCTGGAACACTAAATATGCCTTCTCCAGAAACACAGATAAATGTCTAAATTATATGTAACACCCTATCTGTTCATTTTACTTTTATTCTGCTTTCTTGTTATATTTTTTATCTGAGTGGGACCATATAAATATGTATTTATAGTTGTGTGCATGTCATAGTAGCGTAAAACTCTCTCCGAAAACAAAGCATGTTTGTCATTCATTATCCATTCAGACATTCCGGCCTGTCCGTGAAATACGGGGTTATATCACGGACATAATAATGCTCATAATGGGGGAAATAAATCGGAGAATAAATATTTATAACAATTTCTCCCGTTTTACAGCCAACTATTAAAAAATTTATTGACTTTGATCCTCAAAAATTAAAATGCAATGTCAATGTTATGTTCTGTCTTCTTAATTCCAGTTCTTTTATTGTCCTCTCTCATTAATAGTAGTTTTTCTCATATTCTCTAACACCCTTGTATCCTAGTGGCTTTATTGCCTTTGATCTTCAAAAACTTAAATGCAATGTCAATCGTTATCTTCTGTCTTCTTAATTCCATTTTTTTATTGTCCTCTCTCATTAATATTAGTTTTTCTCATATTCTCTAACACTCAGTAACCCCTTGCATCCTAGTGGCTTTATTGCCTTTGATCTTCAAAAACTTAAATGCAATGTCAATCGTTATCTTCTGTCTTCTTAATTCCAGTTCTTTTATTGTCCTCTCTCATTAATAGTAGTTTTTCTCATATTCTCTAACACTCAGTAACCCCTTGTATCCTAGTGACTTTATTGCCTTTGATCTTCAAAAATTTAAATGCAATGTCAATCCTTATCTTCTGTCTTCTTAATTCCAGTTCTTTTATTGTCTTATCTCATTAATAGTAGTTTTTTCTCATTACAATAATATTTTTTTCTTATTTTTTTC
>OZ038509.1:69927910-69935410 GCA_964036315.1 Acanthosepion esculentum | reverse complement strand
CTAAATTGTCTTTCGAACAAGCTTTCATTCAAAGATAGTTCGAGATGGATTATTGAAGCGTTAAAAGGGAAATTTTTTTCGAAGAACCTCTAATAAAACCCAGCTTTACGTCTAGTTTGAAACAGCCTGTGGCCCCTGAGTGTTGACTTCAAGGTTCACTTTTATATTTATATTTACATAAGCTCTATCTCTGATATTGAGCACTTTATCCCATAAATATACCACACCGTAAAACTATATTTCTTCATTATATATATATATATATATATATATATATATATATATATATATATATATATATATGTATGTATATATATATATATATATATATATAAGGATCAAACACTAATATTCCATGATTATAATTTATTACACTGGAATCGTAATTGGAATCATATATATATATATATATATATATATATATATATATATATATATATATATATATATATATATATATATATATATATATATATCAATAAAAGTATTCAGCTTAATATTACTAGACATATTAAAACGCGCGAAGCAACCGGTTTCGCTCCCGCTCATCAGGCTTGCAACGGGAGATTTTAATTTAAAAAACAGAAAATGTACACTAAAAGCAATTGTGGAGGGGGATAAAAAAAAAGAAGAAAATGAGCAAAAGGAGCTAGAGGCAAATCTCCCGTTGCAAGCCTGATGAGCGGGAGCGAAACCGGTTGCTTCGCGCGTTTTTAATATGCCTAGTAATATTAAACTTAATATTTTTATTACTATTATAAAATTTTGTACCTTTAAAAATATCTTTAAATATATATATATATATATATATATATATATATATATATGTATGCATATATATATATATATACACACACACATATATCTGCACACACACACACACATATATATATATATATATATATTGACCACCAATATTATCAATATCTATATATATTTAAATATTAAATATTATCTCTCCTCCTTATCTTAAATTCTTCTACGATTTCCATCCCATTCATTCCACATTAACATATTGAATGCAACGCTCTACTTTGAGTGACTCTCGAGCTTGTATTGGGTGGAATTCAGTATTAAGCAAAATGAATGATATTTCATGACTACATGCAATTCTCTATTGACTTTGAATCTTTTTCATTTTTTTAAAAATATTTTCAGCTTCCTATTTTGATACTTTTTTTCTTTTTCTTTTCATTTCATTCACACCCTCTTTTTTTAATGCATCTTCTATTTATTTTCTTCCATTCTCCCTCCCTCTCTCTTGTCAATTTTTCTTTTCTTTGCTTTATTTGCTTTTCTTTTCTTTTCTTTTCTTTTCGTTCTTTCTTTCTTTCTTTCTTTCTTTCTTTCTTTCTTTCTTTCTTTCTTTCTTACTTTCTTTCCTTCAATGAAATTTTCTATGTCCTTTCTTTCATTCTCTCTCTCATCATTTTTTTCCCTTTTTTTCCTTTTCTTTCTTTCTTTCTTTAGTTCTTTCTTTCTTTCTTTCTTTCAATGAATTTTCTATGCTCTCTCTTTCATTCTCTCTCTATATTCATTCTTTCCTTTTCTTTTCTTTTCTTTTTTTCTTTCTTTCTTTCAATGAATTTCCTATGTCCCTTCTTTCATTCTCTCTCTTGTCATTTTTCCTTTTCTTTTCATTATCTTTTCTTTTCTTTCTTTCTTTCTTTCTTTCTTTCAATGAATTTCCAATGTCGTTTCTTTCATTCTCTCTCTTGTCATTGTTTCCGTTTCTTTCTTTCTTTCTTTCTTTCTTTCTTTCTTTCTTTCTTTCAATGAATTTTCTATGTCCTTTTTTACATTCTCTCTCTTGTCGTTTTTTCTTTTCTTTTCTTTTTTCTTTTCTTTTCTTTCTTTCTTTCCTACTTTCAATGAATTCTCTATCTCCTTTCTTTCATTCTCTCTCTCTTGTCATTGTTTTCTTTTCTTTTTCTTTTTCATTCCCCCTCTCACCAAGTCCCATGTACTTCCGTCCTTCTTTCGTATCTCTTTTCCATTCTGAACCTTATTCTCTTCAATCATATTCCCATTTTTAAACATGTCTCTTTTATTTTGTTCGAGCACAAATCGATATCATCAGTGTCGAATGATGGCGAACATGGAAAATTGATCAAACGAAAAATATCTCCAATCAAAAGAACGGATGACGTAAGCCTCTTATCCACGCCATTCCAAATGTCCCTCTAAAAGGTCTCTCTGCCTGTTTCCACATTTACTCCATATTTGAAAATAGAATTTGCAATGGCGATATAGAAGAGATACGTTTGGAGTAAACGACTTTTATGAAGCTTTGGCTTCTAGCACAGTTTCAATAATAATAATAATAATAATAACAGCGATAATAATAACGACATGAAAGAAATATTAATCTTTATTCAGTAATAAAGGAAGCCAATAAATTCAAAATGGTATTTCAAGTGGTTGCAGTGCAAGTAAATCATAGTACACATACAGCAGCGTAAAAAAAAAACGTAAAAAAGAAGCAGTACAGCAAATGCAGAACTGATGTCAAGTGCGTGACAAACGTTCTGATGCAGACAAACCCCATATCCATCTCAGTCAGTCAGTCAGCTAAGTGTCAGATGTGATAGACGCTTGGGCGATTATTTCTCTTTCGATTAATGACTGACTAGGCAGTAGTTTGACATTTATTTATTCAGTAGACTAGTTGCCAACCAAGGCTACAGGACCTTGATAACAACAGTCAGTCGGTCAGTTAAGTGTCAGATGTGATAGACGCTTGGGCGATTATGTCTCGTTCGATTCACGTCTCATTAAACAGAAGATTACCCCTCAGCAGTTTTATATTTCTTGCTGCAATAAACTAGTTCTCAACCAAAGCTGTAGAGCACAATCTGTTCTGCTATTTAATCCATAGCTGGGGTATAAAATATGGATTCATATCTTTCCCAAATGTATTTGGTGCGTAAGGGAATGTAAAGAACTCGACTGTAATTCAAGTAATGCCAAAGTTCGGCTATTTACTCTTATTGTTTAATGTTTGAATGGATAACGTGTTTTTTACCTTTTACCTTTCGAAAGACCCCTTAAATCGCATTCATATGATCAATTGTCTGCTTAAATGTATCTCTAATTAATTCACCTTGATTACTGTGATAAATTCGGTGAGGACAAATATGAAAAGCCTGAGTTTATTTACAAAAAAAAGACATTTTTTTGTCGAAGAGCTGGACGACCAGGAAGAACAGCATCCAACGAATCGGTGCCCTATTATAGATAACTTCCGAGGAGACGATAAAGTGAAGGGGAAATGTACAATAAATACATTACAATGAACGCTGCGTAAGGAAAATGGAACGCGTTTTAAAAATAATGTCCATCCCGCTATTCAAAAACGTGAAGTTAATAAAAAAATAGAAAAAAAAATCTTTGTAATTAATCATGATTTCAGCAAGGAATACATAACCAGAAACCGTGGTAACTGCATTTTCGGGGGTTGTCTTTGGTAATTCAACGCGATTACAGATATAGAACCCCATCTATCCTGCTATTCAACCCATAGTTGGGAGGAAAAAAGATCTATTCATAGAATTGTTTATAGCATAATGCCTTCATTAAAAAAAGAGCATCATAGGAATTTATGGAAAGCGAAATTTGAATCTATAAAAAAGTCATATATTAATATAATTACTACTGGTAATAAGTTTCCTTATGTAGCAACATTTGCTCTTCATTGACTGAACAGCCAGTGCAACTCGAGTTCATTACTTGTCATCGGACTAGTATCAAACGGTTGTATCTTTACATCTTCTCTGTAATCATTCAGTAAAGTCCCATACATGTCACACGCTTGAGCGATCGTGTCTCTTTCGATTTATGACTGACTAGACAGAAGATATTCCCGCAGTAGGCTTTCGTTTCATTCTGCATTAGACTTGTCGCCAACCACGGCTATGTTTTGCTATTCAACAATAATATCAACAGTCAGTTAAGTGTCATACGTGTTACGCTATTGAGCGATTATATCTCTTCCCATTCATGACTGACTAGACAGAAGATATTCCAGCAGTAGTTTGCCATTTCTTTGTATGATAGACTGGGTGCCAACCAAGACGATAGGAAACAGTCTGTTCTGCCATCGAAATCATAAGTGGGTGGCGAAGAGATGGATTCATATCGTTCCCAAGAGTATTTCCGCGTAAATGAATCTAAGGAACCCGGCTGGAATTCAAGTAATGGCCTTGGTAGGCATTTAGTCTGTCCTGCTATTCAACCCATAATTGGGGGAAAGAGATGGATTTATCGTAATGTTTATACTATAACGCCTTCATTAGAAAAAGGGCATCATAGGAGCCATGGAAAGCCAAATTTGAATCTAAAAAAAACGTCATATATGAATATAAGTTCTGCTTATGCATAGCATAGTGATAATATTTTTTCAATTTAAGCAACAGATGATAGACACGAATTCTTTCTAACAATCAGATACTAAAACCTCAATAATAAATGTATGAATTTCTGTGATGGAGAATTATCATTATTTACCTGACTTATATTTTAGTTTCTTGTCTTCATTTTCGTTGTTACTGCTACAATGTTTCGGTTGTTGTATCTTGCGGCCTTCATCAGGTGTATGTCGGTCCCTGTAACCTATGTGGGATTTAGAATTGAAGCAATTCTTTACGGCGCATGTAGACCTATACTTGATGAAGTCCAGAGAAAATAATGGTCGAAACGTTGTAATTACAATAACAATGATTTCATGAAATGAATAATAATTCTTTTCTGTATAATTCTTCTCAGGTATTTCCAGAAATAATAATGCCCCCTTCGGTAGGATTAGAACCCCCGTCCGTCTTTGGTGGATGGAATATCGATAATAGTCATTTAAATATCCTAGGGAGAAATTCTAGGGAGTTTTTTTCTAAGACAAAAAGAAAAGTTAAATGGGAATTTAAGTATATATATATATATATATATATATATATATATATATATATATATATATATATATATATATATATATATTATTTTACGTTTTTATCGCTCGTTTTTGTTTGTGAATTCAGTACAAATACGTTTTTCTTGTCTCGTATTCTTCCGCCATTTTGCTTGTTTTAATCAAGTTAAATGCAAACAGTCTTACAAATAAGCCCTTGGGAATCTGTTTCATGACTGCTTTGGGATTTGCTACTCGGCGCCATGATGCTGAAACTACTTAAAAGATGGGTAACTCGACGGATGCCATAACCTTTTGGCATAAACACAGCCAGACGAACAAGAAAAAAATTAACTAAGACAGAGAAGAAAAAAAAACATTTGTTTGTTTAAATCTTCCATTGTATATTGACAAATATATTTACCGCTGAGAAAGAGAAATTGATTTTTCAAAGCACTTCGAACCTTTAAAAATATATATATATATATATATATATATATATATATATATATATATATATATATATATATATATATATATATATATATATATATATATATATATATATATATATATATATATATATATATATATATATATATATATAATGAAATGGAAAAAGTCCGACAATTATTTACAGACATTTTTATGTTTAACATTCTTTTTTATAGATACAAATATTTAAGTAAATTCTCTGTTTTATAATAACCAGTATTAAATAACATTTACCGGCCTGAATGTCCGAGAAATTTTCACAGAAAATAAACGTCCTCCGACAGGATTCGAACATGTATGCTATACGGAAGCGTCATATAGCCTGACGTGCCAACCGAACGATCCTCTGTGGCCGAATCAGTTAAAAGGAACGTCAGGCTATATGACGGTTCCGTATAGGATACAGGTTCGAATCCTGTTGGATGACGAATATTTTCTGCGAAAATTTCTCGGGCATTCAGGCCGGTAAATGTTGTTTAATACTGTTTATTATAAACAGAGCATTTACTTAAATATTTGTATCTCTAAAAAGAATGTTAAACATAAAAATGTCTTAATATATATATATAATAAGTATAATGCCAATTCGACAATAAAAACCTACTTAAAAGAAATTTTTAGGCCGAGATATCTCCGTTAAAATTAATGTTTTTACCTTGACACCGCTATTAATTTAACTACCTTCGCTCCGGAGCAAGGTTTATTCTTTTAAAAAGCGATGATTAGAATCGTAATAAAACTTAAATATACGAGGGGGGACCCAAAAGTAACCGGAATTGTGTCATATAATTTTATTCATTTATTGTTGCATGTTTATATTCTTATCACCTTCAAAGTATTCTCCATTTGAAGCAATGCACCGGTCCAGACGTGTTTTCCACTCTTCAAAGCAGTCCTGGAACTCTTGTAAAGTTATGTTTTTTTTACCGACTCCGTCTTTTTCTTCTTAACGTCTTCTGCCTCTTCAAAACGTTTTCCTTTGAGGACTTTCTTCATTTAGGGGAACAAAAAAGTCGAAGGGGGCTAGATCAGGTGAATAGGGTGCTTGGGGAAATGGGGTCATGCCATTCTGGGTCAGAAACTGTCTTACACTCAAGGCGGTGTGCGCTGGCTTATTGTCGTGATGCAACCACCACTCTCCACTTTGCCACAGTTTCAGGGCGTTTTCGTCTCAACTTGTCTTGCAAACGCTTCAGGACTTCAAAGTGAAAAACCGGGTTAGCAGTTTGACCAGGAGGAACAAATTCTTTGTGGAGAATTCCTTTCACATCAAAGAAACAAATCAGCATTCTCTTTACATTGGACTTCACTTGACGCGCTTTTTTGGGTCGGGGTGACGTTGGATGCTTCCACTGACTTGATTGCTGCTTCGTTTCCGAGTCGTAGCCATAGCAACAGCTTTCGTCACCAGTGATGACCTTCGAAAAAAAGGTATGGATCAACTTCCAACTGTTCTTTCAGTTTACGACAGGCATTCCTTCAGCCATGGTAAAAATAGACGAAAAGGCGTGAAGCACTTCAAAACAAATGTGAACCACGGAGCTGTACGTCTTCCCACGATGACACTGATGCCTTAGGGTTGCCCCAAGTGGCATCTAGCGGTGGAAGCCTGAACTACCACGACTTGTCACACAGAAAACGATTCCGGTTACTTTTTGGTCCCCCCTCGTATAACAAAAGTGAATTTATACATATTTTTGTTAGTGAGAATTTACAGTAAAATTATTAAATACTAATTATTTATCATCTAATAAATATATTTATTTATTTACATTTGTTTATTTACAAGAATAATTTTATATGTTACAATATTCAAAAATCTGATATAATTAAAACTGATGCAATGCAGTTAAAGAAAACAAACAAGACCGATATACATGTATGCAAACAAATATATATTAATAACAAACATTAATACACGAAGACATGAAAAGTTACAGAGTGTTTGTATGGAAAGGTTATGGTGAGTGTTGAGTGTCCGTACGAACGCGTATTTTGTTTTTAGCGTGTTCCCAGAATATGGGAAACGCTGTTTGTGTGAGAGGTCACATTTTTGGAATAAGTAAAAAAGAGAAAGTTTTTTACCTCGCCTCACGCGCGAGGTT
>OZ038509.1:69905410-69922910 GCA_964036315.1 Acanthosepion esculentum | reverse complement strand
AGGGAACTCAAATGAGTTCCACCACAGAATATGTTATCGAGCGGCGTTATATTGAGTCTAATTCGCTACCTCTTCGTCACTGAGGCTCGTTGGTACAGTTGGTATGGCGTTTGCGTGATATCGTAATTGTTCGGGCTTCAAGTCTCGGTAGTGGGTGCGCACTGATAAGTCCCAAATGTCGGACGAAGGTGCCGTCCACTACATTCTGCATTCTTTTGAGGTTTATTCTAGACTTGAGGAATTACTTAATTATGAATATTTCACATCCTCCTCATAATTTCTATCATATGTATGCATATATATATATATATATATATATATATATATATATATAGGTAACTATAGTCGTGTAGAAAAACTTTCGAATTCTTGATTTAACAATAGCCAAATCAAATCACGAAGGGAAAAAAGGTTTTTAAAAAAAGTTTTAAAAAAGAAAGAGCCAGAAACATGAAAGTCTGTCGAAAATAATCGCACAGATACAGGTTCAAGGCCCAAAGAAAAAACTCCGATACGAGTAAACAACAAACTAAAGAGCTCGATACAAACGTAGAGCAAACCTAGTCAAACCTAATGAGCCAGACAAACCTACCAAGGTTTCACTTAGGCAGATCGTCAGGGCCAGAAAGATATTCGAAAAGCTGTCAAAATACAAGGACCTTGAAATAGAAATCTCAAAAATGTGGCACATGGGAACATCAATAATCCCTGTTGTAGTTGGAGCCTTAGGATTGGTTGGAAAAGATTCCAGTAGACTAATTGAAGGGATCCCTGGAAGTCCATGCCTCAAAAAGAGATTAAAAAATTGTTCTGACAAGTACAGCCCACACTTTACGAAGGCCTTTATTTATGTAATTTTTTTTTTACAGTGGAAAGTGTCATGACACCATTTCTAACCTTAGGTCCCTGGGCGGGACCCGGAAAGAAATATATAAACGCCAGATATCAAAGAAAATTAATTTACCTTGTTTTACAAGCCAGCGGAACTGCCAAAAACTGTTCAATAGATAACTAGATCTATAATATTCAAACATTTGATCTTGATGAGCCTTCTGATAAGAACTCTTGAGTCGGCTGACCAGAGAAGTCATTTCTTGATTCATAAAATCCAAAGTATTTTTATATAGTTTTAACCTTTTTTCTTATAAACCTTTGTGCAGATTAACTGAAGCGACCGCTTTAGTTTCCATTCTTTCACGATACCGTCACTTTTAGACCCACTGGACTGGCAGGGTGTACTCCATATCTATATTTTTTCCTCACATTAGGTCATTTGAAGTGGTGGGCAGTAATATGAAACTATTTTCGGAGTGTATGATGAAATTTGTTTGGCCTTGCAAAATATTGCGTCTTCCGTGATTGCATGACATTTTTATCACACCCAGACACTATTGTCTCGGCTGTCGATTAGTTGTCCTACGGTCAATGTCTGCGAAGGACGTTACTCCAAGGAAGCGTACGAAAATTGTAACGCTACACGAACACACAGGCAAGCCTTACCAAACAGTGAGCAAATCAACGTACTATAGACTAGCTCGAAAACTCTCCTGTTTCAAATCCAATCGAGAATCTGTGGTCAATCTTTAAGGAACGAATTTGAGGTATGGACATACGAAGTACATATATGTGCACTGCGTCGTGTTTCACATGGAAAATACAAAAAAGTGTAAATAATAACGGAATTATTCGTTTTGTTTATATTAATGTGCACAAGGATGTACATTATTTGATATGATATGTTTATATGATTGATATAAGATTGATATGATTATACACAGATTTCTTTAGATTGTATCTCCATTTTTGTTGTTTTTATCGGAATGCTTGTTTTCCGCATTGTCTGCTTCCCGGATGCGCTTGTCGGTTTTAATATTTCACGTGATCTGTGTTTTCGTGCAGTGAAAATCTTTATTCGAAATCCTAGCTTTTAGCTAATCTCACTACCATACACTAAATGTTATATTTGTTCTCGGATATTGGAGTTCCGTTGTAGAATTCTCTTAGACCCCAGACAGAAACTAAATGTATTTTCTATAAGTGTGTTGTCGTAAAATGACAGGCGATGAAGGCAAGTCGCTTAGACAAGGTTTATCGATCCTCATAAAATGAATGCTGTAAATTTAAAGGACTGTATGAAAAACGGTTGATAAAGAAAGAAATATTGTCAGAAAATTTACTTCGCAAAAGCACGCTTCTGTTAAAATTTAATGATTACAATACAGTCTTTCAGCAGATTTCACGACAAAGAAACCACACCCCAAACAAAGAGAATACATCAATTGGAAATTTGACTGAGAGGCCAGGAGAGGAGAAAAAGTGATATTGTTTGCAGAAAAAAAAACTGTTCTTGCTTGGACTCAAACAAATAAGTAGCGATTCCATTCGATAGTTAGGAACAAAATGAAAAAGAACGAAAAAGAAAAAAATATGCTGTATTGTATGAAATAGTTTTAATAAAGTATTACGGCTACATGTCAAGAGTTTGTCGCACTTCTCTTTCTTGTGGAAGTCTTCTGGCTTCTTGCATTCCAGTCAAATTTGACCTTCAAAAAATTTAAATGCAATGTCAATCTTTATCTTCTGTCTTCTTAATTCCAGTTCTTTTATTGCACTCTCTCATTACTAGTAGTTTTCTCATAAAATCTAACACTCAGTAACCCCTTTGTATCCTAGTGGCTTTATTGCCATTGATCTTCAGAAATTTAAATGCAATGTCAATCATTATCTTCTATCTTCTTAATTCCAGTTCTTTTATTGCCCTCTCTCCTTAATAGTAGTTTTTCTCATATTCTATAACACTCAGTAACCCCTTTCGTCTTATTAGTGTCATTGTCTTGTTTGGGTTGAAAATGATGAAATGTTTACGAAAGCAGAAATTATAATTCCTGGTTTCAGACTATTTTGCAAAATTGCCATTTTTGAATAATCTCGCGTTTCTCTGGAATTAAAACTAAACAAGTAAGTCATAATATCCCCATATATATATATATATATATATATATATATATATATATATATATATATATATATATATATATATATATATAAAGACATTTATAATATGTTTAACGTTCTTTTTATAGATACAAGTATTTAAGCAAATTCTTGTATCTATAAAATGAACGTTAAACATATTATAAATGTCTTTAAATAAATTGTCGGACTATGTCCAATTCAAAATATATATATATATATATATATATATATATATATATATATATATATATGTATATATATATATATATATATATGTATATATATATATATATATATATATATATATATATATATATATATATATATATATATATATATATTATAACGATATAGAGCTTTTCAGTGTAAGGGGCATATTTTCACGGTAATGGACGTTATGTTCCTCAGATATGAAAAGTGGAGAGCAATAACTGAGCAGTGTGGGGGAATAAAAACAAGACGAGATATTCCTAAAATGACAACAGAACGAGAAGGATATACTCACGTAGATTTAATAAAGTGTGAAGTTCGAATCTTATGTAGCTCGCTTTGATTGACACGCATCTAATGAAAGCTGTATGTAGCAACGGCAATAGAACATGGCAACATGGGCAATAGATTTATTAATCACGGAGATTTATTACCTTCACATCCGAGAAATCCAAGCGTAATTGTAACATATTGATCATGCATTATATAGGGTGCGATGGATAAATTGTCATCTAAATGATGCAAATATGAAAATGTCACCGGCATCTCATTTTAACAGGTACACAGAGTGCGATGGATAAATTGTCGTCTAAATGATGCAAATATGAAAATGTCACCGACATCTCATTTTCACAGGTACACAGAGTGCGATGGATAAATTGTCATCTAAATGATGCAAAAAAAAAAGATAACATTGACATCTCTTATTAAGAGATATATAAGGTGCGATGGATAATTTATCGGCTAAATGAGGCTATAATTAAAAGAGCAATGACATCTCATTTTAACAGATATACATCGTGCGTCCGTCTAAATGGCGTGAAAATGAAAATAACACTGAGTGGATAGGATGAAAACAAGGCAGAAGCTTATATTTAACATCAGGAAGAGGCAGCTGAAGTTTCTGGAATACATAATAAGGAAGGAGGGCCTGGAGAATCTGGTACTCACGGGTCAAATAGTGGGAAAGAGAGACAAAGGAAAGCAGCGCGTGACATTCCTGGCGAGCTTGAGAAGGTGGATAACAGAACGTGGTCTGGGGGAGGAAGTAGAGGCAACGAACTTTCTGAGAGCTGCAAGGTATAGACGGAGGTGGAGAGCTATGATCGCCTACCTTCTGAAAGAACATGAGACATAAAAAGAAAGAAAAATCTAGGTTTCTTGGACTTCTGTGAAAATGTTCCATCGGCCTTTCTTGCTTCATAGGGCGTCGTTAAGACCCGTGGTCTTGCGGAAAGATTCATAACATAACGTCAGCATCAGTTTCAAACTTATCTTCCTGAGTTTGTAAATCACGTGGGTGAATCTGAACGAAACTCTCTTCGATACGGCCTGTGAACATTAACTGCATTTTCGTACTTCCACCTGCGAGCGATAGACGGAGGTGCCGAGCCATGGTCGTCTACCTTCTGAAAGGACATGACGCATAAAAAGAAAGAGAAAAACCGGAACCACCAAATATCTAATTCCAATAATGCATATGAAGACAGTAATTATTTTCAATGTTTGCTCTTCAAATTCTGTTATTACATGTTTTGAAACTGATCTGCGTAATGATCCAGACATTACTGACAACATGAAACAGTTGAATCGAAAGCAGCAATCAGTATCTCGATAGGTTTCTTGGACTTCTGTGAAAATATTCCATCGGTCTTTGTTACTTCATAGGGCGTGGTTGAAATCCCTGGTCTTCCGAAGCGGTTCTTAACATATAATCTACGGCAGCATCAGCTTCAATATCTCGATAGGTTTCTCGGACATACGAAGTACAAAGATGTGCACTGGGTCATGTTTCATTGGACAAATATGAAAAAGGTAAATAATAACGGAATTATTCGTTTTGTGTTAACTAATTTGCACAAGGATATATATATATATATATATATATATATATATATGTGTGTGTGTGTGTGTGTGTGTGTGTGTGTGTGTGTGTGTGTGTGTGTGTGTGTGTATGTGTGTGTGTGTGCACAATGTTGTAAGCGACAACAATCATAACAATTTTTTTTGACTCGCTTGACATCCGTTTCAAATAATTCCACGGTTTGATTTTTGCCGAATTTCCAACAGTGATGATTTTTATCATTAAGTTCTAAATGTTTCAGCACAATTGGCAAAGTGATCACTCCTGCATATGTTCACCAGAATCCTTCAAGAGAAGTCCATATAGATTGACGGATCCCAGAATGGATGCTAGTGAATGGATCGATATAAGTCGGAGTTTTATCGTTATAAATACATAAATCCTTGTTGTTTATAATTGTTTCAAAAGTCCTTCCCTTGTGGTTTGTGTCTTTGGAGCCCCTATTTGGTACTGTGACAGTTAATGTCCCCTAGTATCATAAACGGCACATGTAGTTGCCTTATAATTTCATGAATTTCAGCTTCATTTACTCGTTCCTTGGGTGGGATCTATACCGAGCAAATGTTTATTGGCCTGTGTAGGTTCACTTTAAGAGCAATCGCCAGTAAAATACCACGGTTTCATTGTTGATGGATGGCAGCATATGCTTTTGAACAGCTTTTTCACATTTTCCCTTTATTTTAAATTGAAAAATATTTTAATTAAACTTTACTTTTATCCTGTAAAATATAAGGAAAGAAAAAAATTACTGGCTAATATTTAAAATTGCCGAGAGAAACAAAGAAACCGATGATATCAAACACAATGTTATTTAAAATAATGGTAATATTATTTCCTTATAAGGAAACATCCGCTGTTATACGAACTACTAATTTATGTATGTGCTAGCAGCATGGTTCGGCGTTTCCCGTGCTTGATTCAAAAATAGTACGACACATACAGCAATAGCTATCACTTGACTTAAAATATTTTTGCCCTTCCTTGCCTTTAAAGGAGTGCACTTTGCCGTGTTGATGTTGCTACATGCCTTACTTCTTGCCTATCTCACACTGCGAATTTGTTCTAAGCTCTATACTAAACATTAAATCTGTTACGAAAAAAGAACTAAACAAAATGGACACAAAACGATCAGCTTTAAAAAAGGATTCCTAACTGGAAAAACCGAATGAAAAAGATTAACAACAAACAGTTTTTCACTCCCAACCCAGTCCTGCGGAATCAGAATCAACGTTGAGTTTAAGCAAGCGAATGAGCCAATTGGAGTAAAGTGCCATGCAGATTTAAATTTTTCCCACTTGTGACGAATGTAGCACAATTTTTTTTTTGGCATGCTAGCATGCTAGTTAACATTCGTGTCAGTCAGCTGTTGGATCTCACGCTGGCCAATAGACTCTTCCTGCCTATTCGTGGCAGCCAGCTATAGGCTCTCACTCTGGTCAGTAGAAAATGGCCGCAAACTACATTAAAACTGCCGTAGAAGCATGAAAATATCGATTGTTTCCACTATCGATCGGAGTTGGGAAATGCAAGGTCAGTTTTGGCTTTTCTGTTATGTTGGAGCATGTGCATATAAATTTAGGTGCAAATCCGTCGAAAATTGCTGCCATGCATTCGTTACACACAGACACATACACATCCTGCCTTTTATAGATAGAGACATGTGCGTGTATGTATATGTGTGTGTATATATGCGTGTGTTGGTACGTGTGTTTGTGTATATACAAGGTTTCTCAAAAAATGTATACACGATTTGAACTTTCGTCAAGTAATAATTCAAATAAGCAGAACCTCCAATATCTAATTCCAATAATGTAAAAATTATTTAGGTTTCTTGGAATTCTGTGAAAATATTTCATCAGCCTTTCTTGCTTCATAGGCCGTGATTGAGATCTGTGGTCCTCCGGAGCGGTTCTTAGGCATACAGTCTAAGTCAGCATCAGCTTCAAACTTATCTGTAATCCGTGAGTTTGTAAACCACGTGGGTGAATCTGAATGAAACTCTCTTCGATACGACCTTTGAACGTTAACTGCATTTTCGGACTTCCACGGGCATTTCATGATAGGCGTTCTTAGTTCAAAGCAAAGTCTTGATTACATTATTAAGACTAACGTAGATTGGGATTAAATACACATCCGACGGGATGATAAAATAAGGGACAAATAGGAAATGTTTCACTTGCATTCCTCGTCATCAGAGAATTTCAAACGTTTCCATACATAAATTATTAATGTCCTTGATCAAGCCAAGAGATGATCTATCTATCTATATATACATCCCACTACGTTGGAATCTATCTATCTATCTATCTATCTATCTATCTATCTATCTATCTATCTATCTATCTATCTATCTATCTATCTATCTATCTCCTCCTGTTCATTATCTATCTATCTATCTATCTATCTATCTATCTATCTATCTATCTATCTATCTATCCCAGTCTCTTCATTATCTATCTATCTATCTATCTATCTATCTATCTATCTATCTATCTATCTATCCCAGTTTGTTCGTATCTATCTATCTATCTATCTATCTATCTATCTATCCCAGTCTGTTCACTATCTATCTATCTATCTATCTATCTATCTATCTATCTATCTATCTATCTATCTATCTATCTATCTATCTATCTCCTACTGTTCATTATCTATCTATCTATCTATCTATCTATCTATCTATCTATCTATCTATCTATCTATCTCCTACTGTTCATTATCTATCTATCTATCTATCTATCTATCTATCTATCTATCTATCTATCTATCTATCTATCCCAGTCTGTTCGTATCTATCTATCTATCTATCTATCTATCTATCTATCTATCTATCTATATATCTATCTATCCCAGTCTGTTCACTATCTATCTATCTATCTATCTATCTATCTATCTATCTATCTATCTATCTATCTATCTCCTACTGTTCATTATCTATCTATCTATCTATCTATCTATCTATTTATCTATCTATCTATCTATCTATTTTTTTGTTTTTCCTATCCATCTTTCTGAGTTTGATCTTATCTATCTATCTATCTATCTATCTATCTATCTATCTATCTATCTATCTATCTATCTATCTATCTATCTATCCCAGTCTGTTCACTATCTATCTATCTATCTATCTATCTATCTATCTATCTATCTATCTATCTATCTATCTATCCCAGTCTGTTCACTATCTATCTATCTATCTATCTATCTATCTATCTATCTATCTATCTATCCCAGTCTGATCATATGATCATATCCTTCTATATGTACACGTTGAATAATTCCTTCAACGATTTCATCCATATATGAGACAATTTGCAAAAGGTAAGAAACGAAAAAATATTGTTTTCAAAATCACTTCTTAGTCGGACTAAGGACCTTACAGCACTTCTCTAATATGTATATGAGGAGGTGATTTTCTTAAAGCTGATGCTATAAATATTCCCTGTTGTCAGTCATAATATTGGATTTAACTGTAACTTAAATTTCCTAGTAAAGGCTTAAACTCAAAATTCCCTGACAATAGACTTGCTGTACATGATTAACGTATTACAAAGAATCATCTGAAATGTTTTCATGCAAAGCGAAAAAAAAGATGTGTTTATGGAGAGAAGACGAAAGGGGTGTGTGCTTATTTTGGGGTTGGAAGGATAAAGAGTTATCAGATATAAATAGAAAAAGCATGCGATTTACTCGACATTGAAATCCAGATTAATCCGCTTGGTTGTTTAAAGTCATTTTTCAGAGACAGCAAAATATATTCGAAGTAAATAAATAATGTCAGTCTATCTCGGACTCATGTCTAATTCTATCTATCTATCTATCTATCTATCTATCTATCTATCTATCTATCTATCTATCTATCTATCTATCTCAATCAGTTCATATCTATCTATCTATCTATCTCAGTCTGTTCATATCTATCTATATATCTATCCATCTATCTCAGTTCATATCTATCTATCTATCTATCTATCTATCTATCTCAGTCTGTTTATATCTATCTATCTATCTATCTATCTATCTATCTATCTATCTATCTATCTATTTATCTATCTATCTCTCTCTCTCTATATATATATATATCTGTCTGTTCATATCTATCTATCTATCTATTTCAGTCAGTTCATATCTATCTATCTATCTATCTCAGTCTGTTTATATCTATCTATCTATCTATCTATCTATCTATCTATCTATCTATCTATATATATATATCTGTCTGTTCATATCTATCTATCTATCTATCTATTTCAGTCAGTTCATATCTATCTATCTATCTATCTCAGTCAGTTCATATCTATCTATATATCTATCCATCTATCTCAGTTCATATCTATCTATCTATCTATCTATCTATCTATCTATCTATCTACCTATCTATCTCTCTCTCTCTCTCTCTCTCTATATATATATATATATATATATATATATATATATATATATATGTCTGTTCATATCCATCTATCTATCTATCTATCTATCTATCTATCTCAGTCTTTTGATATATATATATATATATATATATATATATATATATATATATATATATATATATATATGTGTGTGTGTGTGTCTTTTTTTTACATCTTTCAAGTTATTGGCTAAGAAGATATTTGTATGAATCTTTTAAAGGGTGATATCAACATTCCTCTGATCTCTTTCCCTAAGGAAACCCAAGTAACAATCTTCGACAGTTCTTCGATTCTTCAACTCCAAAACATCTTCCCCCATTTTTCTTTATTCATTTCACCCCAAGCAAGGTGATAATGCAACAATGGCGCAATGGATTACTTGGAATCGAAGAGAATGAGAAGACATTAGCGAGGAGAAAGAACAAATAAAGAACAAGAACAGAAAAAGGATTACTGAGCTCTTACGCGATATCTGTCCTGATATATGACAATAAATCCTCAAAGATGAAGAAGAGACTTGAAGCAAGAGAAATGTCGTTTGACAGAAGAATGCTGTGGCTCCCATGGATCGAAAATGTTAGGAAAGACGATGTTTTAGAGAAAATGGAAACAAATAGGAAACTTATACTTAACATCAGGGAGGAAGATTTGCAATTTCTGCGACGCATAATGAAGAAAGACGACTTGGGAAATCTGATACTCATATACAGATTGAAAGCAAGAGAAACAGAGAAAAACAACGCATCACCTACTTAGTAAGATTCATTAAATGGATGGTAAAACAAGGTACCACGGTGGAGCGCTCATATGTTCGTACCATCTAGTTTTAAAGGAATTCTTAGTACTTAGTGTCTATTCTTAGATATATAAAATCTTTCAACAGTCAGATTTTCAATTGCAGAAATAGATAAACAGGAGAGTTGGTCAGACATTTGTTTTGCAATAGGGAATCGTTAAGATTTCATCAATTACATTTGTTAGTATTATCGACATTATTTACCTTGGAAATATTTGGAGAGAGAGAGGTTTTCTTTTGATAATGGCTATTGCGGAAAGATATTATATGTTGATACAATTTAGTTTTAAGAAAAAAGTCGTAGTACTCCATATATAAACTTTTTCAACAGTTGGATTTTCAATAGTAGAAATAGTGCTTAGGTAAGATGCGACCAGACATTTGTTTTGCAATGGACAATCGTTAGAATTAATGCAATTACATTTGTTAGTATTATCGACTTTAGTTACCTTGAAATTTCCATTATTACTCAGGTTTTTATATTGGTCTAAAATTTTATTATTATGTTTTTTTTTTAAATATTTTTTCAGATTATCGGTGCAGTTATAGCTTAATTTTAGTGTGTTTCTCTTTAAATATTTTACTGGGTGGATTATTCCTGAGGAAATGCTCATCAATTAAATGCAGGAACTTTTGGCTTAAATTAGTTCTAACCATTTGGTTAAATGTAGGTGTATACCAAATGATTTTTATTCCTTTTTCTTCGATTGCTATTATCATGTTTTCTATAATTAATATCTGTGTACGTGTAACCCCTATTAAATCTGAATAAACAAAATAAAATAATCGCTCATAGATGGTGCACCGCAATTAACTTACTAATTATGACTAAATGAAATAGAACTACTAAATTTAAAGTTTAACAAAGTTGAAATGTAAAATAAGTCTGCAATTGGCAATTAATTCAATTCTTTTGTTTAATAGAGCATATTTATCAGCGAATCTAATAATTTCAAATTTCTCGTGTAAGAATAAGAAGCAAGGTTCATTTAACGATTTACAAGTTCTAGCTTTTTTTCAATTTTCATTTTATCGTAGGAGTTTTATTAACCTCATTTGAATTCCGAAAATATTTAGAAAGAGAGGTTTTCTTTTGATAAGTGCTATTGTGGAAAGATATATGTTGGTACCATCTAGTTTTTTAAAAAGTCTTAGTAATCCATATATAAAATTTTTCAACAGTTGGATTTTCAATTGTAGAAATAGTGCTTAGGTAACCATGAGATGTGACCAGACATTTGTTTTGCAATGGACAATCGTTAGAATTAATGCAATTTCATTTGTTAGTATTATCGACTTTAGTTACCTTGAAATTTCCATTATTACTCAGGTTTTTATATTGCTCTAAAATTTTATTATTATGTATTTTATGTTTTTTCAGATTATTGGTGCAGTTGTAGCTTAGTTTTAACGTATTTCTGTTAAATATTTTACTGGGTGAATTATTACCGAGGAAATGCTTATTAATTTAATGGTGAGATTACTGCCCTAAATTAGTAATAACCATTTGGTTACATGGGGGTTTATACCAAATGATTTCCCTGTTCTTATTCCTTTTTCTTCGAGGATTATCATGTTTTCTATACTTGATATTTGTGCATTTTTAACCACTATTTTTAAATCAGTATTATAAACATTACTAGACTTATTAAAGACATCTTTGCTAGAAGAGTTGTTGCTGATGCTATATTCTATAGAGGAGGAGGTATGTTTGATTACAGGGGGAGGATGGTTAGAGTTCCGATGAATATATATTGGGCTGGTATTGACCTTCATATAAGCTTCGAATACATCATTAATAAGATCTCAAGTAACATTATGAAAATCTACCTGTTTAACATTAATAGTGATCCTAACTTTAAGGTTTAGGCTTTTTAATTCTCTATGGATCATTTTTCTTAATTTGGCAACCTTAATTTTAGTAGAATTTTTTACTAACATAAAACCATCGTCTTTATATAACCCTATATTATCAACACTGACATCATCATAAGCACTTAGATTATATATAATAAACAAACCCACCAGGTCAGAAGACTCTGCAGAATCTAATGATCCCATAGAAATATCAAAGTGATCAGAGAATTGTTCTTAACCCACTGTTCATTGTTGTGAATGAGAACTTCTGCAGTTCATTATTATATCTAGTTCATCGTTGGAAATATTGGCGTATTCTTTGGTAAACTCCAAAGCTAAGGTAAAAAGATCATTGGAAATCGATGGGTGAAAGTTCACGATATCAAATTGGATAAAAGAACAGTTCATTGTTAATCCCTTTGAACCAATTGATGACATGTGTGGTACAAGTTCCCTGTAAAAGTCCAAGGCGCTGTTTAATCTGCTTGTTAACTTTATCAAAGATAATCTTGCTAATTTTTCCAAATTCTGGCCAGATTGATAATCCTCGTAGGAAATTTGGTTTCGAAATCAGCTTTATGTCCCTTAATCAGAACATATGATTCCTTAGAACAAAACTTTACTTACCATGTTGCTTATTTTCAGCTTGTCAGTTATACTTTTACTAGCTGTATCAAATTTTATCAACTAAATTAATAGCGGTATTAACCAATTTTCTGTAATTTTAATTATTTTTTTAATTGAAACATGATATTATTTTGGATTTAACTTATAAAAAATTAGCTGTTTTATCGGATTTGAGAAAGACTTTGTCCGACAAATTAATATCTTTTACAATATAATACGAGGGTCATTCAATAAATAAGTTGAATTTTTCGGTATAACGACTTCTAATACAGATAGAAGCTTACACTTTTTTATTTTTTTTTTGTTTGACTTCTTTTTCACATGGATTTAATTTCTTTTGCAGATTAAAAAAAAAACTTTGAGAGTTTTGGCGATTAACAAAGATGGCCGACCAAGAAGCATGCTCCAGGATTGAACAGCGGTCAGTTATCAAGTTTTTGGTTGCTGAAGGGTGCAAACCAGTTGAAATTCATAGGAGAATGTCAACTGTGTATGTTGCCACATGTTTCAGCCAAAAATGTCTACAAGTGGGCTAAATTGTTTAAAGAAGGACGGAGCAGTGTTGAGGATGAAGACATGCCTGGGAGGCCTACAGAAGTGAGGTCTTCTGAAGTGATCGAATCAGTCAATGACCTCATTCAGTCTGACAGAAGGGTGACGGTGGATGACATTGCAAGGACTTTGAGCTTATCTGTTGGGACAAACGCAGGGGTCATCAGTCAGGAGGAGTCATCTTGCATCATGACAACGCAACGCCTCACATAGCAGCTCAAAGGGTGCAGACCATGAACGAGTTGGGCTGGGAACTGCTCCCTCATCCCTCTTACAGCCCAGACCTTCCCCCCTCAGCCTTTCACCTGTTTGGTCCCTTGAAAGCGTTCACGAGAGGCACGAAGTTTAAAAGTGACGATGAAGTCAAAAGTGTTGTGAGCGACTGGCTGAGACATAAGTCCAAAGATTTTTACGCTGAGGGAATACGGAAGCTTGTGCACAGATGGGAAATGTGTCTGACAGTGCTGGGAGACTACGTTGAAAAATAAAAGAAAGTAAGCTTCTATCTGTATTAGAAGTCGTTATACCGAAACATTCACCTTATTTATTGAATGACCCTCGTATATATATATATATATATATATATATATATATATATATATATATATATATATATATATATATATATATATATATATATCACTCAATATCACTGATCATCATTAAATAAGTAAGAAATATATATATAAGAAATGATTCGTTTTTATGGAAAGAGATATCATTAATGATACTAAATAAATCATTTTCGAAACCATACAAGCGCCCAATGAGGCGTGTATTTTTCAAACATTTGAATCCGTAAAAATCCAGTTTATTCGAAAAATTCTGATCCAGAAGGTCAAATATTCGACTGAGCAAATCTTCAGTTTGCAAAAATATTTTTTTTTCGAAATATTCGCATTTGTTTCTATAAAGAATATTTTTAGAGAAATTCCCAACATTGTTTTTATCCATGTTTAAGTATAAAAATAAATGTAAATAGTTCTGCTCGTAAAGGGAGCGATTTTTAACATGTTTTCTTTAAAATCTCCTCTAATTATAAAACTCTACTCAGTACTGAGGCCTTTTTTTTTAATTAAATGTTACGGACAGTGGAATTATGCTCCATCTATATGTCCGCTTTCTTTCTCAATTGCTGCCCCCCTCCCCCCCGAAACTTCTACAACTCTTCTCCAAAAAATCAGAAGACATCTTATCCCATTCTTCACCGATGGTATCCATAAGAGGTTCTTATCTTACAGCTGGGTATATATATATATATATAACCGGACACTATTTGGAATATTCTTGTCGACAACACTAATATAATAGCATCATCCACTTGCAAGAAAAGGCTAAAAATAATGGAAGCCTTATTAATAAAAATAAACAATCCAACACTTAATAATATTAACTTTGAACATGGACATAATATCTTGACCGTGTTTTGAAACAAAAAAATGAATCACTTTATAAAACATACACATAACAAACTATTTCTAATTCTAACAGTTGAAATATAATCCTTGATAATGGCTAAATGTATAGCCGAAAGCGCTCGAATAAAAAGAACATTCGGACAATTTTTATATAATTTATCCTCTGAAAAGAAAAACTTTATTAGATCGCACGAGAAATTATATAAAAAACTAAATAAAAGCACCTTGTCAGTCGTTTTTAATGAAATGTGCTTGAAAGAAGGATTGCTGCCTAAATACACAATATATATATATATATATATATATATATATATATATATATATATATATATATATATATATATATATATATATTAAATAAAAACAGATTACTTTAAGGTTCCATATAATAAATTATATCACCACAGCCCTTTTAAAGGACAGTGGATCATCAGATTTTAAAAGGGCTGTGGTGAAATAATTTATTATATGGAACCTTAAAGTAATCTGTTTTTATTTAAATTATTAGCTCTGATTTACATTGAGCTCTCTGGATTTTATCCTCATTGGGTCTACCCATACGGATTACCTAGTTTTTCGTAAACTATATATATATATATATATATATATATATATATATATATATATATATATATATATATATATATATATATATATATATAATATTGAAAGGCGTCTATTCTTTCCCTCTTCAATCAACATGAGGTGTTATCCTCTGTTGATGAAGCTGAATTCCTTGCACGTAAATTCACCTCAAACTCTACTCTTGACACATCCGGAATATCCCCACCTAACTTCCGCCCTAGAACGGAGTCTCTGTTGAGTGATATGCATATAACCTCCTCCCGTGCTTTCTGTTATCATCACTAACCTAGATCCCCATAAAGCACGTGGATCTGATGTTATACCTGTAATAGTCATTAAGACGTGTGCCCTGAACTGGCACCAGTCTCTAAACGGTATAATAAAAACCTCGCTGCCTCCTGCCTGAATGGAAATCAGCATCTGTCGTTCCAGTTTTTAAGAACTCAAGTAAAACTCCTGACCTTCCAGCTATTGGCCTATTAAACTTCTACATCTTTTGTGGGAAAAATATGGCGTTCATTTATCAAAATCAACGGTTGATGTACTGATGATAATTGCAATCATTTACAGATAGATAGATAGATAGATAGATAGATTGATAGATAGATATGAACATAGATATATATGAACATAGATAGATAGTGAGATAGATAGATAGAAACATAGGTAGATAGATAGATATGAACATAGATAGATAGATAGATAGATAGATTGATTTAAATCATACATTTTAGATGCATCAAGGGTAGTCTTCAGTGATGCACTGTGCTCATCGCCGATTTCCGGTTTCGCATCATATCTGCTCCAACAGCAACCCTGACCTCATTCTAGGTGAGTCAGGCCGCCTCAATGAAAGCGTCGTGCTACGCACCGCGACATTGCAAAACAGTAATCTTTTACCTAGCAAGGCCGGACTTCGACGTTCTTATTGACATATGTTAGTCAGCGTCAGCCAATGAAAACGGGGTTTTTCACACTCCTCTTCTATATAATGGTGTCTTATTACTACATCCGGTTTTTATTTTTTTTTATTTACGGCATCCACACCGAGGTGAACTGGTATCTTTATTGCATTGTTTTAGTCCGTGTTTTACCTTTTAAATACTAATCCCATATCCATACCAAATCTTTAACTAAACCTACACTCATATCCAACTCAAAACTAATCTATACTAGTACTTTCTCAAAAGAAATTCGCTAATTTAACCATCCGGTCACAAGAAATGTATACACGTTTTGTCATTTACCGTCTAAAATAATTCGATGGCCTACTAACAATAAATAGATAACTCAATAATTATGCTATCTACTCAATTAATTAATTACATATATTTACAATCTAATACATATTTCTCAAAATAAATCTATTCAATTAGTACCAGCATCAACTCGGTAATTTTCCCGACTATTATTACAACTAAATTATATCTTTCTCCCCCGTTCCATTCACAATAAAACTACAATTAGGCTTACATATTGAAATAAAACCGCGAGTAAGCTTCTGCGGGGGTCATAGTATATCTTCTATGACTTTTGCCGACATTGTTCGACCAGTTCTTGGTATTTGGACCTCTTTCTCTCATTAGCAAGTGTAATATATTCCTCCCATGACACAGACAGTTCCCAAATAATGGCACTGCTTTGTGTTGTCGGAGTGCAATATCAGATCCGGTCTTAGCGATGTTACGGCTATGTGTCTAGGGAACTTCAGCTGGGTCTCTAGGTCCACTATCAACTGCCAATCGTCTGCGGAAGATAACAGGCTCGTTCTCTCTCTCCTCTGTCTCTGTACCTTCTCTCCAGCTTTTACGAAGTTAATCCGATTCAATTTCTTCCCTGGTTGATGCTTACTAGCCCTTATAGCTTTAGTCACCTCGTTCGCAATTGCTTTGAGTACTTGGTCGTGGCGCCAACGGTACCGGCCATCACCCAAAGCTTTTGGGCAACTACTGAGGATGTGTTGTAATGATCCTGTCCTTGCACATAGTTGACAATTGGGGGTCTCGCTCTTTCCCCATATATGCAGGTTTGTTAGTCTCGGTAGGACATCATATATTAATTTTATGAGAAATCGAATCTCACTCAAATCTGATCGCCAGCAATCTGACCATGTAATTCTTTTCTTTTCTACATTCTCCTATTTTCTCCAGCCTCCCTGCTGACTTAGTCCGACCATTTTACAGTAACGCATTTCTTCTACGCC
>OZ038509.1:69897910-69900410 GCA_964036315.1 Acanthosepion esculentum | reverse complement strand
AGATGAAGTGTTATGAAATCACAATGAAAATCATTATCAAACCAGACGACACACTGGCAGCCATTTTGTTATTAAATTCTCTTATCACAATGCCATTGTTCACGTCAGATAAAACCCAGTCTGGGACTTTGGACTCATTCAGCGATTTACTAACGACAAAGCGTTGTTTTGGGCTTTGATGACAAAATAAATAAATAAATAAATAAAATAATAAATAAAAATAAAAATAAATAAATAAAGTAAAATAGGGAAGTATTATTTTAAAATATCTATTACCAGCGGGGAGTGTAGACTTAGGGAAGCATCTGGTAAAATCGGAAAACACTTAGATTTAATTAAAGAGAAAGAAAGGAAGAGACAGACATTTACTCAAATATAACTATATGTGGATAATAAAGTATATATATATATATATATATATATATATATATATATATATATATATATATATATATATATATATATATTAACTTTATGGATACACATATATATATTAAATTTAGAAAACATTAATTAGCAACGCAATTAAAACTGGCTTTTTTTTTCTGAGTGTTTTATGATATTTATATGTTGTACCTGTTCTCATATATATATATATATATATATATATATATATATATATATATATAAATATATATATATATATGTGAAGAAATATAGTTTTAAGGTGTGCTATATTTATGGGATAAAGTGCTCATTATCAGAGATAGAGCGTATGTAAATATAAATCTAAAAGTGGACATTGAAGTCAACATTCAGAGGCGACAGGCTGTTTCATGCAAGGCGCAATCGGCCTGACGATTGAACCTGTCATGAAACAGCCTGTCGCCTCTGAGTGTTGACTTCAATGTTCACTTTTATATATATATATATATATATATATATATATATATATATATATATATATATATATATATATACTCACATACATATATATATATGTATAAAAAAATCTATACATTAGTCAAAATTAACAAGGCAATTATTTATACCCATTTAACCGTTGACGCCTACCCTGTAACCGTTAGGATAATACAATAAACTGAAAATATCCGACCTTGCTACCTATAATATTCCATTGACCAGTATATATATATAAAAGCCAGCCAACGCACAAGACACATTACTTGCGAAAGATTGCGTTCATGCAAGAAACAGACTGTGAACACTCGGCTCTTAACTCAGTGTCAACTTTTATGAAATACACATCCATTAGGCCTAGTAAAGAGCACTTTTACCCAGAAAAATACCAGACGTTATAACTATATTTTATCATATATATATATATATATATATATATATATATATATATATATATATGTGTGTGTGTGTGTGTGTGTGTATTAAGCTTTTCACCCCAAGCAAGGCTGGAAACCACTAGCACGCAAAGGGTTACAGTAGGTTTGGAGGAAGAGCAGATAGGAGTGGTAAAGGAGAGGATGTGGAGAAAGATAGTGGATCGATCAAGGCAAGGGGGTTACAGAAGATTTGGAGCGAGAGCAGATAGGAATGAAAGGGGAAAGGATGTGGAGAAGGGAAGTGGATAGATCAAGGCAACTGGAGATGTCGATTGACGTTACACTTAAATAGTTGGAGATTATATTTGTCAGGGAAACAGGAATAAGGAAGGGGGGTTCCACAGGTGAGATGTGCGAGACATGAAGCTATTGGAGTAGAAGAGACGTCTACATCTAACAGTTTCAACGGTGAAGGGGTGGGAACGGGATGCCAGCGTCGTAGGACGCTTAAATTCATGAGGCCTATATATATATATATATATGTGTGTGTGTGTGTGTGTGTGTGTGTGTGCATTCATTATTTTTATTATAAGAGATTTTAATACACACATGATGAAGTCGCTACACAATAGCTTTCATGTTTCAATATTTTGATTGTAGTTGTGATTAAATGATTTACACCCTAATATATTCCCGAATAAATTTCGCCAGTAATTAATTTTCATCTGAAATTATCTACCAAACTGTGTTTTACAATAACATACGATACGTAGCATAGCAATAAAAAAAATACATGGTGTGATATATAATATACGGCAGGTTTCGGCAACCTATGGCACGCGTGCCACATGCGGCACGCCAATCAATTCTCAATGGCACGCTGCCGCAAATGATATCACGAAGTCCGAACCAATAACTACTACAACACAAAGAAGATATTTAGCTGTTTCAATTTTAATATATACTAAAGTATATATACTATATATTACTATATAAAATATATTGTAGAACAGGTATATTGACCTTGACTTGTATAAAAATACGTATTCTCTTGGTACACTGAATGATTTGAAAACCCTAAATCGGCACATAGTTAGCAAAAGGTTGCCGACCCCTGATCTACGGTATTAATATTTTATAGGAATTGATGTTGACTTGTGCTTGTCAGGAAAGCTGACGAATTTAATATCGATACAATATACGGTACCTACCGGTGCGTCTTTTAGGTTGCTTGCTATACAACGCATATAGAATGATATTAC
>OZ038509.1:69885410-69892910 GCA_964036315.1 Acanthosepion esculentum | reverse complement strand
AGAGATATTGTCCTCAGATTGCTCTTCTTTTGTCTTCGCTCCTCAGCAATGTTTCTGTTTCTAACTCTTTTATAAGCAGAAGCAACTTGTGTCTTAGTGGCTTTACTACCTTGGATTGATGGAAAAATAAATAAATCCATAATTTTTTAAAGAAATACATACGGAAAAAACGGAACCACTCTGACGTAGTTTAATGGTTAACAAACTCGTCTCCCTAGAACAATTACGACTGAATAGTAAGCTTGATGCTCAGTGAGTGCCCAATACATTCGGCCTTGTGCCACATCTAAGCTATGCTTAGAAAATTAACATATAAAAAAACGTTGAAATTAAGTTATTTGTGGGGAAAAATGTGTATTTCTTATTAATTACAGTCTATATGTACAGTTATGGGCCTTAAGCGATCATGTATCTTTCGATACATGACTGACGAAGAATATTTTTCCCGCAGTAGGTTGCCACTTCTTTCTGCGGTAGAACAGTTGCCATCCAATTCTATAGAACCCGGTCTGTCCTGCTGTTTACCGATAGCTGGCGGGAGAAGAAGAGGATTCATACCTTTCCCAAGGGTATTAGCATGTAAGTGAATATAATGGATTCGAACAGGATTAGAACTCGGCACTCCGATTCCTCAATCCGAGCAGTTTATCCATTACTCCACCATATTTAAGATGAGACAGGGAGAAAGAGAGAGATGGACTAAGATAGAGAAAGAGATGGACTAATATAGATAGATAGATAGATAGATATAGATAGATAGATAGATATAAACAGGCTGAGATAGATAAAAAGAAACATATATACATATGTAGAGGTTGATATATATATATATATATATATATATATATATATATATATATATATATATATATATATATAGAGAGAGAGAGAGAGAGAGAGAGAGAGAGAGAGAGAGATAGATAGATAGATGATTGTAAACAGGTTGAGATAGATAGATAGATAGATAGATAGATAGATCATTCAGTTATGTGCCATATGTGATACAGGCTTAGGCGATCATGTATCTTTTTATACATGACTGAGGAGGCTGATTTTTCCCCATAATATATTGCCATTTCTTACTGCAGTAGACCAGTTGACATCTCTCATAGCTGAGGGAGAAGAAGAAGGTTCATACTTTTCCTAATGGTATTAGAACGTAAGTGAATGTCATGGATTCGACTAGAATTCGAACTCGGCTTCTCAATCCGAGCCGCTATCCATTACTCCACCGTAGCTTCTGTACTGTACATATTCCTAACAGATGTCCGAACAGTAGATATCAAATGTAAATGCAGAAGCTTATAATTTTATCATTTATTTATACTTTCTTTTGATATTACGTAATTGGCGGATGATTTAAATAGGTTACAAAACAAAAAATAATTAGAAGTTTTCAGAAACGCAATCCTAAAGATGGGACAAAGAACACAGCTCTAATTCTGTTCAAAAGACGGGAAAGCAATCATGAGACATTGTCTATTTTAAGACATTTTCATGTTTATACATTCTTTTTATAGATACAAATATTTAAGTAAATGCTCTGTTTATAATAAAGAGTATTAACGACATTTACCGGCCTGAATGTCCGGGAAATTTTCATTATTTTATATATATATAAGTGACACAAAGCAGAAAATTCAAAGATTTGTGGTATCGCATTGTTTTAACATGAAAAATATTTTTCTTACTTTAGACATAAAAATTCGATCGCTATCAAACCTTTGACCCCAGTCAGGGTGTATCATATCGATGCCTAAATTTCTTATCTGCTTTGAGCCGGTTTACGACGAACTCTTTTGATGGCGTTAAATCTCATAAATGTTTTCTTTGAAAATGAGAATTACTGTTTTACGAGGTTACCCATTTTTTTTAATGTTTCCTCTTTTATGAGCCTGGTCAATACTTAAACGGCTAACAGCTTAGGAATACCCGGTGCTGTAAGCTTGTATCTGCGGGTGGTGTAATATAATGGCTCGGAATTGTTAATCGGAGAGCCGGGTTCCAATTCCAATTTAGTTCGTTATATTGACTTACTCGCAAATACCCTTCTTTCCCCTTCCGAAATTGGACCATCAGTCATATTGGGGTTTTAGGGTCTTTCCTTCTTCCCCTTCGAGGCGTATAACCATTGGTCAAGTATTATCATTAGTGAACCAATACCATTGGTCAAGCATTATTATTGGCGAGACAATACCATTGGTCCAGGATTATCATTGGCGAGCCAATACCATTGGTCCAGGATTATCATTGGCGAGCCAGTACCATTGGTCAAGCAATCTTTTTGGCGAGTCAATACCATTGGTCAAGCATAATCATTGGCGAACCAATATCATTGGTCAAGCATTATAATTGGCGAGCCAATAACATTTGTCAAGCATTATAATTGGCGAGCCAATAACATTGGTCAAGCATACTATTTGTCGAACCAATACCATTGGTCAAGCATTATCATTAGCGAGCCAATACCATTGGTCAAGCATTATATTTGACGAGCCAATACCATTGGTCAAGTATTATCATTGGCGAACTTATACCATTGGTCAAAGATTATTATTGGCGAGACAATAACATTGGTCAAGCCTTATCATTGGCGAGCCAATACCATTGGTCAAGCATGATCATTGACGAACCAATACCATTGGTCAAGCCTTATCATTGGCGAACCAATACCATTAATCAAGCATGATCATTGGCGAGCCAATACCATTGGTCAGGCATTATTATTGGGCGAGCCAATGCCATTGGGGAACCAATACCATTGGTCAAGCCTTATCATTGGCGAGCCAATACCATTGGTCAAGGACTATCATTGGCGAACCAATACCATTGGTCAAGCATTATCATTGGCGAACTAATACCATTGGTCAAGCATTATCATTGGCGAACTAATACCATTGGTCAAGCATTATCATTGGCCAAGCATGATCATTGGCGAACCAATACCATTTGTCAAGCATGATCATTGGCGAGCCAATACCATTAATCAAGCATTCTTTTTGGCGAGCCAATACCATTGGTCAAGCCTTATCAATGGCGAGCCAATACCATTGGTCAAGCATAATCATTGGCGAACCAATATCATTGGTCAAGCATTATAATTGGCGAGCCAATACCATTTGTCAAGCATTTTTATTGACGAGCCAATACCATTGGTCAAGCTTTATTATTGACGAGCCAATACCATTGGTCAAGCTTTATTATTGACGAGGCAATCCCATTGGTCAAGCCTTATCATTGGCTAGCCAATACCATTGGTCAAGCCTTATCATTGGCTAGCCAATACCATTGGTCAAGCATGATCATTTCCGAACCAATACCATTGGTCAAGCATTATCATTGGCAAGCCAATACCATTGGTCAAGCATTATCATTGCCGAACAAATGCCATTGGTCAAGCATTATCATTGGCAAGCATTATCATTGGCATTGGTATTGGCAAGCTAATACCATTGATCAAGTATTATCATTGGCGAACTAATACCATTGGTCAAAGATTATTATTGGCGAGACAATAACATTGGCCAAGCCTTATCATTGGCGAACCAATACCATTGGTCAAGCCTTATCATTGGCGAACCAATACCATTAGTCAAGCATGATCATTGGCGAGCCAATACCATTGGTCAGGCATTATTATTGGGCGAGCCAATGCCATTGGGGAACCAATACCATTTGTCAAGCATTCTTTTTGGCGAGCCAATACCATTAATCAAGCATTCTTTTTGGCGAGCCAATACCATTGGTCAAGGACTATCATTGGCGAACCAATATCATTGGTCAAGCCTTATCATTGATGAGCCAATACCATTGGTCAAGCATTATCATTGGCGAACCAATACCATTTGTCAAGCATGATCATTGGCGAGCCAATACCATTAATCAAGCATTCTTTTTGGCGAGCCAATACCATTGGTCAAGGATTATTATTGGCGAGCCAATACCATTGGTCAAGCCTTATCAATGGCGAGCCAATACCATTGGTCAAGCATAATCATTGGCGAACCAATATCATTGGTCAAGCATTATTATTGGCGAGCCAATATCATTGGTCAAGCATTTTTATTGACGAGCCAATACCATTGGTCAAGCATTATTATTGACGAGCCAATCCCATTGGTCAAGCCTTATCATTGGCGAGCCAATACCATTGGTCAAGCCTTATCATTGGCTAGCCAATACCATTGGTCATGCATGATCATTTCCGAACCAATACCATTGGTCAAGCATTATCATTGTCAAGCCAATACCATTGGTCAAGCATTATCATTGCCGAACAAATGCCATTGGTCAAGCATTATCATTGGCATTGGTATTGGCAAGCTAATACCATTGATCAAGTCTTATCATTGGCGAGACAATACCATTGGTCAAGGATTATTATTGACGAGCCAATACCATTGGTCCATCATTATCATTGGCGAGCCACTACCATTGGTCAAGCATTATTATTGGCGAGCCAATACCATTAGTCAGGGATGATCATTGGCGAACCAATACATTGGTCAAGCATGATAACTGGCGAACCAATACCATTGGTCAAGCAGTATTATTGGCGAGTCAATGCCATTTGCGAACCAATACCATTGGTCAAGCCTTATAATTGGCGAGCCAATACCATTGATCAAGGATTATCATTGGCGAACCAATACCATTGATCAAGCATTCTTTTTGGCGAAACAATTCCATTGGTCAAACCTTATCATTGATGAGCCAAGACCTTTGGTCAATCATGATCATTGGCCAACCAATACCATTGGTGAAGCATTATCATTGGCGAGCCAATGCCATTGATCAAGCATTCTTTTTGGCGAAACAATACCATTGGTCAAGCATTATCATTGGCGAGTCAATACCATTGGTCAAGGATTCTTACTGGCGAGCCAATACCATTGGTCAAGCCTTATCATTGACGAGCCAATGCCATTGGTCAAGCATTATCATTGGCGAGTCAATACCATTGGTCAAGGATTATTATTGTCGAGCCAATACCATTGGTCAAGCCTTATTATTGGCGAACGAATGCCATTGGTCAAGCATGATCATTGTCGAACCAATACGATTGGTCAAGCATTATCATTGGCGAGCTAATACCATTGGTCATGCCTTATCATTGGCGAGCCAATACCATTGGTCAAGCATTATTTATGGCTAACCAATCAGAACACTGCAATTAGTGTTTATACCCCCATAAAAACAATTGCCGAAAAGCAGAATAAAAGATCGAACTGCTCTAGCAGCTAGTAGACCAACACTCTACCGGCCGGATGACATTAGGGCCTCAATCATATAAAGATCTGTTCTTTCTGCCGTCGATTTTTAACTCCCTCGATCAGCTGCTTTCATTTAAATAGTCGAACAACTCTGGGCTGTTTAGCGATAACTACAATCGCCAGTCAACCTCTTCCTCCCAGCTTAAGAATTCCTTATACGGGGAAACTTCTACAAATCCCTTTTGTTAATGTATTCATAGTCTTAAACCTTTGAACCCTGCGTTCCTGAACAATTTTGACTCTTTTGCTTGGGCTCCTGTGTCAAAATTCGCAAATAATTGTTATGTAATTTTTCACGGTAGATATAAAAATAGTTACAAGTGTTTACCCACCGTTCAACCGTTGGCTGAACATTAAGTAATTTTTCTCTACCACCGCTAAAACGGTGGACAGGGCTTAAAGGTTTAATCAATTATAGTACGATAAGTAGAAGTTGTTATTTTTACAATTTTGAATGAGTGTTTACCCACCGTTCAACCGGTGGCTGAACATTCAGTAATATTTCTCTACCACCGCTAAAACGGTGGACAGGGCTTAAAGGTTTAATCAATTATAGTACGATAATTAGAAGTTGTTATTTTTACAATTTTGAATGAGTGTTGTTGAAATTAAGTTTCAATCCTAGCCAGGTCAGACAATAATCAAGCCTGATCTTTGACAATTCTTCACTGAAATTCCTGTGTATAGCGAAACACAACATGGACACACATGAGTAGTGCAGAGGTAGGCTAGGCGGAGACGGACCAACGGACATTAAGATACACGCAAGAACAGGGTCACATCTTGATTCACTGAGACAAACAAATTATATCTTCGTAAAACAGAAACTGTTCAAGAAAGTAAAACTTAATCGAATAATCTGAAGTTCCAGACAGACCAAAATATCCGAGAAAACCAGCTTTTCCAGCTGTAGACGAGAAACAAAACAAAGTATCTTCAAGCTGTCCCGGTAGGCAACGAGTTGTAGACAACAGAAGGTGAGTACACCGAGAATCCATCCACTTTCCCCACGGAAGTGAAAAGGAAACAAAACGAAATTGCAAATGATGGAACTTAGCTACGTGCTGATAACAACTTTCGCCATTGAGTCCAAATCAAAACATGAGAAATGCAAAGATACGAACGTGTGAAACGGAGGTAAAGGAAATTTGACTGGCTCTCAGACGGAACCGTGCGTCCCTTCAATAGACACACGTTAGCGAGCAGAAAGGTCAATGGTGGGGAGCAGACATGGCGACGGCTTTCGCTAGATTCAGCGAAATCTTTGTCTTCTCGCAGTACAGCAGAAATAATATGTGCCCATATCGCTCGGCTAGGGACAGACAAAGAGACGACGCTTTCCACATTGGTTCACGCTTGGGGGATTCTGAGAAGCACTTGCAAAATAGAAAAGTGCCCTTTGGTGAAACGCCTTCCGAGAAGAGAATTTTATGCGAAACACATCGAATTAAGGGGAATTGGGAATGGATATGAGGAAATGAAAGCGTTTAGTTAATTGAATATATATATATATATATATATGTGTGTGTGTGTGTGTGTGTGTGTGTGTGTGTCTTTGTATATATATATGACATAATTAATCTAATATGACAGTGTGGAATGACTACTAACAAATGTGAGAGAAAGAAAAAGACTCTGAATAAATTCAGCTAGATAAAAAAAATCTAAAATTAAGAGCCCCCCTCTGTTGTGCAGATGTGTAGTCATACCAACATAACAAATTTAGTCCACTGAAGTCCTGAAAGACAAAACGCGTCACCAGTGCAGACGTTCCATTTTTTCATACAATTTCTCATATATATAAATATATATATATATATGTGTGTGTGTGTGTGTGTGTGTGTGTGTGTGTGGGTGTGTGCATCTGTGTATGTTTCATTAAACACGGCAGGTACTGCTTTTTATTTAATTTTTTTTTAACTTTAGAAACACAAACCATGAACCCAGTTAGAAAGCAAAAATAAAATCATCCTTGATAATGGCTAAAAGTATAGCCGAAAGCGCTCGGAATTATAGAACATTTGGATGGTTTCTACACACTCTGTGTCCAGAAAAGAAAACACTTTCTCTAACACAAGAAAACTTAAATAAAGAGGATAATCGTAGTACTTTCTTTGTCGACTTTTTTATGAAACATGTATAAATGAAGGTTTGCTGCATGAATAACCAATACAAACACACGCATATATATATATATATATATATATATATATATATATATATATTT
>OZ038509.1:69880410-69882910 GCA_964036315.1 Acanthosepion esculentum | reverse complement strand
AACTTACATAAAATGATTTTACATGTTTATTTTAGTAAGAAGTTAAGATTGTTTCGCAGTATTCTTTCATCAGCAATTTCATGTGAACTTGGTGATTGGAAAATAAGTTGTTTTGTTTTTGTAGGTGCCTTATAATAGAAAATACACAGCTTTAAACAAGGTGATGCCCAACAAAGGCCATGTAAAACTATTGGGCCAATAAAAGATCTGAGATGATAGTATGTAAATTTCGAAGTAGGAAGTTTTCCATTATCTTAACTTCAATGAAAGTTCTCTTGACAAGCAATTGGACGTCTACTTCGGTTTTTACTTGGCTAGAACTTCTGCTGAAATAAAAATGAAGGTTTTGAATTTGAAGGGGAAGATGACGGGAAATGTTTAGGCGTCTGCGAATTTCCAGAAACAGTGCTCAGCCCACCCAAAGACGATTGGTACTATTAGACGTCTTTTAGGTGCAGAGAAATCTGAAAGACCTCAAATGTTAGACTAGAGATATAAAAGAAAAGTTGTGAAGGTTTCGTTAGGTAATCCAAAATTAAGAGCCAGGGATATGAAGAATTAGTGTAGTCATAGCGGTGAGGTATCACTTCATACAGTACTCAGAGTATTGAAATAAACTTGAACGGTTATATAGCATCAAGAAATAATTATCAACTAACAGAAGGTCGATTTGGTCAAAACAACATCTAAAGTAGGATGTTGGAACGTAATTTTTAATGAAGACTGCGAAAGAAGGTTTGAGTTGCCAGGGACAAATGGAAGAAAGTTCTGCAAGACACACCAGAAAGACGGTAGAATTTCGAGTTTGGTACTTTTCGGCGTCGCTGATTCGGCGTCAGAAAAATAATTGGATTATTCAGCACAGTTGTTTCGGCGGCTGACTGTTTCGCCGTCACTGACTTTGACCGAAGGACCCCCTGACACACCTCAAAAAAGATAAGAGCATTGAAAAGAGGATGACTTTTTATTCATTTAGGGAATTCATAATCTCATTAAAACACTAATGGAATAATGTACATTAAAAATATTGTATTTCAAAAATAAATAGATAAAATAAAATAAAAGAAACCTAAGAAAAGCTATTCCTTCTTTATTTCGAGTTTTACTTTGTTTCTTCCCCGTTTTGGTAAAAAAGTTGCTTCCATTTTGTAATAAAAGGGCTTTGACGACTGAAAAATATGAAGCTGCATTGAAGGAAATATTATATAGAAATGCCTCCAACCGCACTTTTTCTTAAATTTAAAAATGCCTCCAACCACTCTTTTTCTTAAATTTAAAAATGCCTCCAACTACTCTTTTTTTAAATATAAAAATGCCCCCAAATTCTTTTTTTCTTGAATTTAAAATGCCCTCAACTACTCTTTTTCTTTAATTTAAAAATGCCTCCAACTGCTCCTTTTCTTAAATATAAAAATTCCTCCAACTACTCGTGTTCTTAAATATAAAAATGCTTTCAACTACTCTTTTTCTTAAATTGAAAAAAATCACCAACTATTTTTTTTAAATATAAAAATGCCTCCAATATTCTTAAATTGAAAAAAAAATCAACTACTTTTTTAAAATATAAAAATGCCTCCAATTACTCTTTTTATTAAATATAAGATGCCTCCAACTACTCTTTTTCTTAAATTGAACAAAATCAACTACTTTTTTGTAAATATAAAAATGCCTCCAACTACTCTTTTTCTTAAATATAAAAATGCCTCCAACTACTCATTTTCTTAAATTGAAAAAAATCAGCTACTTTTTTAAAATATAAAAATGCCTCCAATTACTCTTTTTCTTGAATATAAAAATGCTTCCAACTAATCTTTTACTTAAATTGTACTAATCACGTATACAAAGACGAAGTACTAATTTGACTGCAGAGAGAGAGAGAGAGAGAGAGAGAGAGAGAGAGAGAGAAAGAGAGAGAGGGGGGAACAAGTTTGACTACAAAGACGAAGTTATAAGTTGACACCTAATCGTCCCTTTGGCAAGAAATTCCTATGTCGAATCGGCCACGCGGAAACACTGACGCCAAATGGTCTACGCCGGAATGTCCCATTCTCTAAAAATTTAGGGTCGCCACGTAATGGTGTGGGGTTGCATCAGAATCGATGTTAGAAGAAAGGTCCTGGGCATGACAATAAAAACATCTGTCAGAAAAACTTCTGATCTGAAGATTTTAAGGAGTGTGTAACCGCCTCTTAATTGCTATTGTTCCCAGGTCTCCCTAACCCGTGTGGTATCACCTGTTAGAGTTTCAACTATGGGCAGATAGCGATCCCCTAAACACTATGAAAGTCTAAAAACAGATTTTGATTAAAAAAAAATAACAGCTTTACATGTTTATATAAAACAAATGACCAACAATACATATTTATAGTAAAATGACCAACAATATATTTTATTTTAAAATGACCAACAATCTATTTTATCTGTATTTGAAGGCATACTATTGTGTTCAAAATATATTTAGTTGAAGCCATAAAACTTCAAAATATGTAGACTTCAGTAT
>OZ038509.1:69817910-69870410 GCA_964036315.1 Acanthosepion esculentum | reverse complement strand
TTCCTGTTCTTCTTTCTTCTGTTACACCTCTCTCTAGAGCTTTCATAGATTTCCCTCTCACACTTGTTTCCCACTCCCACACATACACTCTCACTAAAATTTTATTTTTTATACCCGGAGTTATATTTTCCGATTTCTTTTTGAATTTGTAGGTCAGATAAATTGGATCGTAATTACGATTCCAATGTAATAAATTATAACTATGGTGTCCGAGGAGACAGATTTTTGGTGTTAATATATAATTGTAATTGTGTAGCGGTTTTTAACATGTTTTTTCTTCTTTTATCCTAAAATAAATAATATTGATCCCTCTTTTAAATTAAATGTTACATACAGTGGAAGTATACTTCATTTGTTCTCATTTTACCTATATATATATATATATATATATATATATATATATATATATATATATATATATATATATATATAGCTAATAGCAACGGCGAGAATAGAAACATAAACAATAATATTAATATTTTTTATAAAAATCAGATGAACGAAAATTATAAGCAGGATGAATGCAGAATTAAGAACATTATTAAAAAAATGCATAACACCAGTTGACAATTGCAAAAACATTAGATTAATTATTTATTACAAAAAATTATAAACCTCTAACCTTATAGTTAAAAATAATATTTCACCTCCTAGAACAAAATTAAATAGGGCAAATATTATTTACGAATTTAAATGCCCATTAAGGAATTGTATTCCTGATCAATCAAAATTCGTAAATAATTATATAGGCCACACTACAACATGTTTGACACGCAGACTCACTCTACATATTTCTGACAATAGCTCAATTAGATCTCATTTAAATATTCATGGAGACCTACCGGACACTATTCGTAATATACTTGTTGACAACACTAATATAATAGCATCATCCACATGCAAAGAAGGCTAAAAATAATGGAAGCCTTATTAATAAAAAAAAAAACAAAAAAAAACTTAATAATATTAACTTTGAACATGGACATATATATCTTGACGGTGTTTTGAAAAATGAAAACATTTTATAAAACATACATACAACAAACTATTTCTAAATTTAACAGTTAAAATATAATCCTTGGAAATGACTTAATGTAAAGCCGAAAGCACTCGGATAAAAAGAACATTCGGACAGTTTTTATATAATTTATCATCTGAAAAGAAAAAAAAATATTACATCGCATGAGAAATTGTATATAAAAAAAACTAAATAAAAGCACCTTGTCTGTCGTTTTTAAAGAAATGTGCATGAAAGAAGGATTGCTGCCTAAATACACAAATTTCTCTCTCTCTCTCTCTCTCTATGTATATATATATATATATATATATATATATATATATATATATATATATATATATATATATATATATACATACATCCAAATATATAAATAAATAAACTAACAACCAATACCGATAAACTAGCCGTTTAGAAAAAACAAATAAAGATAATCAACCCAAATAAGTAAATTAAAAACTGTTCCCGCCAAAATAATAGTCAGAACAAACCACAACAATCAACCCCAAAATTCAACAAATAGATTTATCTTCCCAAACAAAAACAAAACAATTAAATAAGCTATATAAACAATTTTTTATTACGTTAATAAAAACACCAATCAAAATAAAAATAATAAATAAATAAATATAAAAGATAAAAAATAAAAATAAAATTAGATAAAAACAAGCAAAATAATTTGACCCAAATAAATAAACAAATAAACGACTTCCGGTAAAATAGCCGCCATAATAGACTACCCACAATAAGCTATATAAACAAATTTTTACTACGTTAATAAAAACACTGATCAAAATAAAAAATAAAAATAAAATAAATATAAAGGATAAAAAACAAAAATAAATTAAATAAAAACAAGCCAAATAATTTGACACATATAAACAAATAAACGACTTCCGGTAAAATATCTGCCAAAATAGACTACCCACAATGCACCACTGACCCGTATAGAAAAATAACAGCACTCGTGGCCTGACGATAGCATCTAGCATGAAACAGACTGTTGCCTCTAAGTGTTGACTTCTATATATATATATATATATATATATATATATATATATATATATATATATATATATATGTATATATGTATATATATGCAATAAAATATGTGTTATGTTCAGTTGAAAATTATTTTAATGGATACCCCTATTTAAATAGACGTTCTTTATA
Source organism: Acanthosepion esculentum (assembly GCA_964036315.1). NCBI lineage: Eukaryota > Metazoa > Mollusca > Cephalopoda > Sepiida > Sepiidae > Acanthosepion > Acanthosepion esculentum. Next base: position 69,868,219 of record OZ038509.1, on the reverse strand, counting down.
TTTTAATTTATTCTAAACAGTGTGTATTTTGTCCGGAAATTCATGATAAAGGAAATGTGCCCCGCGTAGTTTTGAAACCTTCCGGGGGTACATTTTATTTATTAAGATTTCTCCTGTGCGTAGGTCGATAGAAGCAATGCATACAGTGTAAAGTAAAAACAAGGCGTCTTTTTCCAACACGAGTATCCGCTAAAAATAATGTTTGGAGTATTAAATATGATCAGACTTACAATATTTCATTCTAGCTTCCATAAATATGATTCTATCTACGTTTCTGTGTTCCATCTGTGTATGGACGTCGCCATGGAGATTTTATATCTTTTGCGTTTGTCCGTCTGTCTACTTAGACCCGTATCAACCATTTCGCGTAGTTGGACGAGCGGCAACGCTGCGTGAATGATTCATTGACTTTTTCGATCTATTGCATCGACTGAGATCACGTGATTAATTCCAAGATAAACTGTGTCCATGCCAAGAGATGCAGTAAATCTCGAAGTAATTCTTTACTCTCGGCTTCAATTAACGAAAATCATTTCGACGTCTTTTAATACATTAACTCACTTGAATATGACCATCAGGGCATTTTTAATCGACGATGTATTTTTCTATGTCATGTGCATTCAAGACGCAGTCACGGCTTTCGACAAATTCCTCTGCTTTATTCCCCGGGATTTCTTCCCATGCAAGGCCGTAAAGCCACTATGAAAGAAGAGTTAGAAAGGGTGAAAGAATACAAAAAGAAAAACATTATTAAAGGAGCGAGAATAATAGAACAGAAATCAAGAAGACAGTAGATAACGATTGACATTGCATTTAAATTTTTGAAGATCAAAGTTGGCTGTAAAGCATGGAGTTGGAAGAGTGTTCCACAAGTGAGAAGTGAGCGAGAACAATAGAAGAGTAATCAGGAAGACAGTAGATAACGATTGACACTGCATTTAAATTTCAGGAAGACAGTAGATAACGATTGACATTGCATTTAAATTTTTGAAGATCAAAGTTGGCTGTAAAGCATGGAGTTGGTAGAGTGTTCCACGAGTGAGAAGTGAGCGAGAACAATAGAAGAGTAATCAGGAAGACAGTAGATAACGATTGACATTGCATTTAAATTTGTGAAGATCAAAGTTGGCTATAAAGCATGGAGTTGGAAGAGTGTTCCACAAGTGAGAAGTGAGCGAGAACAATAGAAGAGTAATCAGGAAGACAGTAGATAACGATTGACATTGCATTTAAATTTATGAAGATCAAAGTTGGCTCTAAAGCATGGAGTTGGTAGAGTGTTCCACAAGTGAGAAGTGAGCGAGAACAATAGAAGAGTAATCAGGAGGATAGTAGATAACGATTGACATTGCATTTAAATTTTTGAAGATCAAAGTTGGATGTAAAGCATGGAGTTGGAAGAGTGTTCCACAAGTGAGAAGTGAGCAAGAACAATAGAAGAGTAATCAGGAAGACAGTAGATAACGATTGACATTGCATTTAAATTTGTGAAGATCAAAGTTGGCTATAAAGCATGGAGTTGGAAGAGTGTTCCACAAGTGAGAAGTGAGCGAGAACAATAGAAGAGTAATCAGGAAGACAGTAGATAACGATTGACATTGCATTTAAATTTATGAAGATCAAAGTTGGCTCTAAAGCATGGAGTTGGTAGAGTGTTCCACGAGTGAGAAGTGAGCGAGAACAATAGAAGAGTAATCAGGAAGACAGTAGATAACGATTGACATTGCATTTAAATTTGTGAAGATCAAAGTTGGCTATAAAGCATGGAGTTGGAAGAGTGTTCCACAAGTGAGAAGTGAGCGAGAACAATAGAAGAGTAATCAGGAAGACAGTAGATAACGATTGACATTGCATTTAAATTTATGAAGATCAAAGTTGGCTCTAAAGCATGGAGTTGGTAGAGTGTTCCACAAGTGAGAAGTGAGCGAGAACAATAGAAGAGTAATCAGGAGGATAGTAGATAACGATTGACATTGCATTTAAATTTTTGAAGATCAAAGTTGGATGTAAAGCATGGAGTTGGAAGAGTGTTCCACAAGTGAGAAGTGAGCAAGAACAATAGAAGAGTAATCAGGAAGACAGTAGATAACGATTGACATTGCATTTAAATTTGTGAAGATCAAAGTTGGCTATAAAGCATGGAGTTGGAAGAGTGTTCCACAAGTGAGAAGTGAGCGAGAACAATAGAAGAGTAATCAGGAAGACAGTAGATAACGATTGACATTGCATTTAAATTTATGAAGATCAAAGTTGGCTCTAAAGCATGGAGTTGGTAGAGTGTTCCACAAGTGAGAAGTGAGCGAGAACAATAGAAGAGTAATCAGGAGGACAGTAGATAACGATTGACATTGCATTTAAATTTTTGAAGATCAAAGTTGGATGTAAAGCATGGAGTTGGAAGAGTGTTCCACAAGTGAGAAGTGAGCAAGAACAATAGAAGAGTAATCAGGAAGACAGTAGATAACGATTGACATTGCATTTAAATTTGTGAAGATCAAAGTTGGCTATAAAGCATGGAGTTGGAAGAGTGTTCCACAAGTGAGAAGTGAGCGAGAACAATAGAAGAGTAATCAGGAAGACAGTAGATAACGATTGACACTGCATTTAAATTTCAGGAAGACAGTCGATAACGAGTGACATTGCATTTAAATTTTAGAAGATCAAAGTTGGCTGTAAAGCATGGAGTTGGTAGAGTGTTCCACGAGTGAGAAGTGAGCAAGAACAATAGAAGAGTAATCAGGAAGACAGTAGATAACGATTGACATTGCATTTAAATTTGTGAAGATCAAAGTTGGCTGTAAAGCATGGAGTTGGAAGAGTGTTCCACAAGTGAGAAGTGAGCGAGAACAATAGAAGAGTAATCAGGAAGACAGTAGATAACGATTGACATTGCATTTAAATTTATGAAGATCAAAGTTGGCTCTAAAGCATGGAGTTGGTAGAGTGTTCCACAAGTGAGAAGTGAGCGAGAACAATAGAAGAGTAATCAGGAAGACAGTAGATAACGATTGACATTGCATTTAAATTTATTAAGATCAAAGTTGGCTGTAAAGCATGGAGTTGGAAGAGTGTTCCACAAGTGAGAAGTGAGCGAGAACAATAGAAGAGTAATCAGGAAGACAGTAGATAACGATTGACATTGCATTTAAATTTGTTGAGATCAAAGTTGGCTGTAAAGTATGGAGTTGGAAGAGTGTTCCACAAGTGAGAAGTGAGCGAGAACAATAGAAGAGTAATCAGGAGGACAGTAGATAACGATTGACATTGCATTTAAATTTTTGAAGATCAAAGTTGGCCATAAAGCATGGAGTTGGAAGAGTGTTCCACAAGTGAGAAGTGAGCGAGAACAATAGAAGAGTAATCAGGAAGACAGTAGATAACGATTGACATTGCATTTAAATTTATGAAGATCAAAGTTGGCTCTAAAGCATGGAGTTGGTAGAGTGTTCCACAAGTGAGAAGTGAGCGAGAACAATAGAAGAGTAATCAGGAGGACAGTAGATAGCGATTGACATTGCATTTAAATTTTTGAAGATCAAAGTTGGATGTAAAGCATGGAGTTGGAAGAGTGTTCCACAAGTGAGAAGTGAGCAAGAACAATAGAAGAGTAATCAGGAAGACAGTAGATAACGATTGACATTGCATTTAAATTTGTGAAGATCAAAGTTGGCTATAAAGCATGGAGTTGGAAGAGTGTTCCACAAGTGAGAAGTGAGCGAGAACAATAGAAGAGTAATCAGGAAGACAGTAGATAACGATTGACATTGCATTTAAATTTATGAAGATCAAAGTTGGCTCTAAAGCATGGAGTTGGTAGAGTGTTCCACGAGTGAGAAGTGAGCGAGAACAATAGAAGAGTAATCAGGAAGACAGTAGATAACGATTGACATTGCATTTAAATTTGTGAAGATCAAAGTTGGCTATAAAGCATGGAGTTGGAAGAGTGTTCCACAAGTGAGAAGTGAGCGAGAACAATAGAAGAGTAATCACGAAGACAGTAGATAACGATTGACATTGCATTTAAATTTATGAAGATCAAAGTTGGCTCTAAAGCATGGAGTTGGTAGAGTGTTCCACAAGTGAGAAGTGAGCGAGAACAATAGAAGAGTAATCAGGAGGACAGTAGATAACGATTGACATTGCATTTAAATTTTTGAAGATCAAAGTTGGATGTAAAGCATGGAGTTGGAAGAGTGTTCCACAAGTGAGAAGTGAGCAAGAACAATAGAAGAGTAATCAGGAAGACAGTAGATAACGATTGACATTGCATTTAAATTTGTGAAGATCAAAGTTGGCTATAAAGCATGGAGTTGGAAGAGTGTTCCACAAGTGAGAAGTGAGCGAGAACAATAGAAGAGTAATCAGGAAGACAGTAGATAACGATTGACACTGCATTTAAATTTCAGGAAGACAGTCGATAACGAGTGACATTGCATTTAAATTTTAGAAGATCAAAGTTGGCTGTAAAGCATGGAGTTGGTAGAGTGTTCCACGAGTGAGAAGTGAGCAAGAACAATAGAAGAGTAATCAGGAAGACAGTAGATAACGATTGACATTGCATTTAAATTTGTGAAGATCAAAGTTGGCTGTAAAGCATGGAGTTGGAAGAGTGTTCCACAAGTGAGAAGTGAGCGAGAACAATAGAAGAGTAATCAGGAAGACAGTAGATAACGATTGACATTGCATTTAAATTTATGAAGATCAAAGTTGGCTCTAAAGCATGGAGTTGGTAGAGTGTTCCACAAGTGAGAAGTGAGCGAGAACAATAGAAGAGTAATCAGGAAGACAGTAGATAACGATTGACATTGCATTTAAATTTATTAAGATCAAAGTTGGCTGTAAAGCATGGAGTTGGAAGAGTGTTCCACAAGTGAGAAGTGAGCGAGAACAATAGAAGAGTAATCAGGAAGACAGTAGATAACGATTGACATTGCATTTAAATTTGTTGAGATCAAAGTTGGCTGTAAAGTATGGAGTTGGAAGAGTGATCCACAAGTGAGAAGTGAGCGAGAACAATAGAAGAGTAATCAGGAGGACAGTAGATAACGATTGACATTGCATTTAAATTTTTGAAGATCAAAGTTGGCCATAAAGCATGGAGTTGGAAGAGTGTTCCACAAGTGAGAAGTGAGCGAGAACAATAGAAGAGTAATCAGGAAGACAGTAGATAACGATTGACATTGCATTTAAATTTATGAAGATCAAAGTTGGCTCTAAAGCATGGAGTTGGTAGAGTGTTCCACAAGTGAGAAGTGAGCGAGAACAATAGAAGAGTAATCAGGAGGACAGTAGATAGCGATTGACATTGCATTTAAATTTTTGAAGATCAAAGTTGGATGTAAAGCATGGAGTTGGAAGAGTGTTCCACAAGTGAGAAGTGAGCAAGAACAATAGAAGAGTAATCAGGAAGACAGTAGATAACGATTGACATTGCATTTAAATTTGTGAAGATCAAAGTTGGCTATAAAGCATGGAGTTGGAAGAGTGTTCCACAAGTGAGAAGTGAGCGAGAACAATAGAAGAGTAATCAGGAAGACAGTAGATAACGATTGACATTGCATTTAAATTTATGAAGATCAAAGTTGGCTCTAAAGCATGGAGTTGGTAGAGTGTTCCACGAGTGAGAAGTGAGCGAGAACAATAGAAGAGTAATCAGGAAGACAGTAGATAACGATTGACATTGCATTTAAATTTGTGAAGATCAAAGTTGGCTATAAAGCATGGAGTTGGAAGAGTGTTCCACAAGTGAGAAGTGAGCGAGAACAATAGAAGAGTAATCAGGAAGACAGTAGATAACGATTGACATTGCATTTAAATTTATGAAGATCAAAGTTGGCTCTAAAGCATGGAGTTGGTAGAGTGTTCCACAAGTGAGAAGTGAGCGAGAACAATAGAAGAGTAATCAGGAGGATAGTAGATAACGATTGACATTGCATTTAAATTTTTGAAGATCAAAGTTGGATGTAAAGCATGGAGTTGGAAGAGTGTTCCACAAGTGAGAAGTGAGCAAGAACAATAGAAGAGTAATCAGGAAGACAGTAGATAACGATTGACATTGCATTTAAATTTGTGAAGATCAAAGTTGGCTATAAAGCATGGAGTTGGAAGAGTGTTCCACAAGTGAGAAGTGAGCGAGAACAATAGAAGAGTAATCAGGAAGACAGTAGATAACGATTGACATTGCATTTAAATTTATGAAGATCAAAGTTGGCTCTAAAGCATGGAGTTGGTAGAGTGTTCCACAAGTGAGAAGTGAGCGAGAACAATAGAAGAGTAATCAGGAGGACAGTAGATAACGATTGACATTGCATTTAAATTTTTGAAGATCAAAGTTGGATGTAAAGCATGGAGTTGGAAGAGTGTTCCACAAGTGAGAAGTGAGCAAGAACAATAGAAGAGTAATCAGGAAGACAGTAGATAACGATTGACATTGCATTTAAATTTGTGAAGATCAAAGTTGGCTATAAAGCATGGAGTTGGAAGAGTGTTCCACAAGTGAGAAGTGAGCGAGAACAATAGAAGAGTAATCAGGAAGACAGTAGATAACGATTGACACTGCATTTAAATTTCAGGAAGACAGTCGATAACGAGTGACATTGCATTTAAATTTTAGAAGATCAAAGTTGGCTGTAAAGCATGGAGTTGGTAGAGTGTTCCACGAGTGAGAAGTGAGCAAGAACAATAGAAGAGTAATCAGGAAGACAGTAGATAACGATTGACATTGCATTTAAATTTGTGAAGATCAAAGTTGGCTGTAAAGCATGGAGTTGGAAGAGTGTTCCACAAGTGAGAAGTGAGCGAGAACAATAGAAGAGTAATCAGGAAGACAGTAGATAACGATTGACATTGCATTTAAATTTATGAAGATCAAAGTTGGCTCTAAAGCATGGAGTTGGTAGAGTGTTCCACAAGTGAGAAGTGAGCGAGAACAATAGAAGAGTAATCAGGAAGACAGTAGATAACGATTGACATTGCATTTAAATTTATTAAGATCAAAGTTGGCTGTAAAGCATGGAGTTGGAAGAGTGTTCCACAAGTGAGAAGTGAGCGAGAACAATAGAAGAGTAATCAGGAAGACAGTAGATAACGATTGACATTGCATTTAAATTTGTTGAGATCAAAGTTGGCTGTAAAGTATGGAGTTGGAAGAGTGTTCCACAAGTGAGAAGTGAGCGAGAACAATAGAAGAGTAATCAGGAGGACAGTAGATAACGATTGACATTGCATTTAAATTTTTGAAGATCAAAGTTGGCCATAAAGCATGGAGTTGGAAGAGTGTTCCACAAGTGAGAAGTGAGCGAGAACAATAGAAGAGTAATCAGGAAGACAGTAGATAACGATTGACATTGCATTTAAATTTATGAAGATCAAAGTTGGCTCTAAAGCATGGAGTTGGTAGAGTGTTCCACAAGTGAGAAGTGAGCGAGAACAATAGAAGAGTAATCAGGAGGACAGTAGATAGCGATTGACATTGCATTTAAATTTTTGAAGATCAAAGTTGGATGTAAAGCATGGAGTTGGAAGAGTGTTCCACAAGTGAGAATTGAGCAAGAACAATAGAAGAGTAATCAGGAAGACAGTAGATAACGATTGACATTGCATTTAAATTTGTGAAGATCAAAGTTGGCTATAAAGCATGGAGTTGGAAGAGTGTTCCACATGTGAGAAGTGAGCGAGAACAATAGAAGAGTAATCAGGAAGACAGTAGATAACGATTGACATTGCATTTAAATTTATGAAGATCAAAGTTGGCTCTAAAGCATGGTGTTGGTAGAGTGTTCCACAAGTGAGAAGTGAGCGAGAACAATAGAAGAGTAATCAGGAGGACAGTAGATAGCGATTGACATTGCATTTAAATTTTTGAAGATCTAAGTTGGATGTAAAGCATGGAGTTGGAAGAGTGTTCCACAAGTGAGAAGTGAGCGAGAACAATAGAAGAGTAATCAGGAAGACAGTAGATAACGATTGACATTGCATTTAAATTTATGAAGATCAAAGTTGGCTCTAAAGCATGGAGTTGGTAGAGTGTTCCACAAGTGAGAAGTGAGCGAGAACAATAGAAGAGAAATCAGGAAGACAGTAGATAACGATTGACATTACATTTGAATTTTTGAAGATCAAACTTGGATGTAAAGCATGGAGTTGGAAGAGTGTTCCACAAGTGAGAAGTGAGCAAGAACAATAGAAGAGTAATCAGGAAGACAGTAGATAACGATTGACATTGCATTTAAATTTATGAAGATCAAAGTTGGCTCTAAAGCATGGAGTTGGTAGAGTGTTCCACAAGTGAGAAGTGAGCGAGAACAATAGAAGAGTAATCAGGAGGACAGTAGATAGCGATTGACATTGCATTTAAATTTTTGAAGATCAAAGTTGGATGTAAAGCATGGAGTTGGAAGAGTGTTCCACAAGTGAGAAGTGAGCAAGAACAATAGAAGAGTAATCAGGAAGACAGTAGATAACGATTGACATTGCATTTAAATTTGTGAAGATCAAAGTTGGCTATAAAGCATGGAGTTGGAAGAGTGTTCCACAAGTGAGAAGTGAGCGAGAACAATAGAAGAGTAATCAGGAAGACAGTAGATAACGATTGACATTGCATTTAAATTTATGAAGATCAAAGTTGGCTGTAAAGCATGGAGTTGGAAGAGTGTTCCACAAGTGAGAAGTGAGCGAGAACAATAAAAGAGTAATCAGGAAGACAGTAGATAACGATTGACATTGCATTTAAATTTATGAAGATCAAAGTTGGCTGTAAAGCATGGAGTTGGTAGAGTGTTCCACAAGGGAGAAGTGAACGATAACAATAGAAGAGTAATCAGGAAGACACTAGATAACGATTGACATTGCATTTGAATTTGTTAAGATCAAAGTTGGCTGTAAAGCATGGAGTTGGTAGAGTGTTCCACAAGTGAGAAGTGAGCAAGAACAAAAATGGAAGAGTAATCAGGAAGACAGTAGATAACGATTGACATTGCATTTAAATTTGTGAAGATCAAAGTTGGCTGTAAAGCATGGAGTTGGTAGAGTGTTCCACAAGGGAGAAGTGAGTGAGAACAATAGAAGAGTAATCAGGAAGACAGTAGATAACGATTGACATTGCATTTAAATTTATGAAGATCAAAGTTGGCTGTAAAGCATGGAGTTGGTAGAGTGTTCCACAAGTGAGAAGTGAGCGAGAACAATAGAAGAGTAATCAGGAAGACAGTAGATAACGATTGACATTGCATTGAAATTTGTGAAGATCAAAGTTGGCTCTAAAGCATGGACTTGGTAGAGTGTTCCACAAGTGAGAAGTGAGCGAAAACAATAGAAGAGTAATCAGGAAGACAGTAGATAACGATTGACATTACATTTGAATTTTTGAAGATCAAAGTTGGCTATAAAGCATGGAGTTGGAAGAGTGTTCCACAAGTGAGAAGTGAGCGAGAACAATAGAAGAGTAATCAGGAAGACAGTAGATAACGATTGACATTGCATTTAAATTTATTAAGATCAAAGTTAGCTGTAAAGCATGGAGTTGGTAGAGTGTTCCACAAGTGAGAAGTGAGCGAGAACAATAGAAGAGTAATCAGGAAGACAGTAGATAACGATTGACATTGCATTTAAATTTATGAAGATCAAAGTTGGCTCTAAAGCATGGAGTTGGTAGAGTGTTCCACAAGTGAGAAGTGAGCAAGAACAATAGAAGATTAATCAGGAAGACAGTAGATAACGATTGACATTGCATTTAAATTTATGAAGATCAAAGTTGGCTCTAAAGCATGGAGTTGGTAGAGTGTTCCACAAGTGAGAAGTGAGCGAAAACAATAGAAGAGTAATCAGGAAGACAGTAGATAACGATTGACATTACATTTGAATTTTTGAAGATCAAAGTTGGCTATAAAGCATGGAGTTGGAAGAGTGTTCCACAAGTGAGAAGTGAGCGAGAACAATAGAAGAGTAATCAGGAAGACAGTAGATAACGATTGACATTGCATTTAAATTTATGAAGATCAAAGTTGGCTGTAAAGCATGGAGTTGGAAGAGTGTTCCACAAGTGAGAAGTGAGCGAGAACAATAGAAGAGTAATCAGGAAGACAGTAGATAACGATTGACATTGCATTTAAATTTATGAAGATCAAAGTTGGCTGTAAAGCATGGAGTTGGAAGAGTGTTCCACAAGTGAGAAGTGAGCAAGAACAATAGAAGAGTAATCAGGAAGACAGTAGATAACGATTGACATTGCATTTAAATTTGTTAAGATCAAAGTTGGCTGTAAAGCATGGAGTTGGAAGAGTGTTCCACAAGTAAGAAGTGAGCAAGAACAATAGAAGAGTAATCAGGAAGAGAGTAGATAACGATTGACATTGCATTTAAATTTGTGAAGATCAAAGTTGGCTATAAAGCATGGAGTTGGAAGAGTGTTCCACAAGTAAGAAGTGAGCAAGAACAATAGAAGAGTAATCAGGAAGAGAGTAGATAACGATTGACATTGCATTTAAATTTGTGAAGATCAAAGTTGGCTATAAAGCATGGAGTTGGAAGAGTGTTCCACAAGTGAGAAGTGAGCGAGAACAATAGAAGAGTAATCAGGAAGACAGTAGATAACGATTGACATTGCATTTAAATTTGTTAAGATCAAAGTTCGCTGTAAAGCATGGAGTTGGAAGAGTGTTCCACATTTGAGAAGTGAGCGAGAACAATAGAAGAGTAATCAGGAAGACAGTAGATAACGATTGACATTGCATTTAAATTTATGAAGATCAAAGTTGGCTGTAAAGCATGGAGTTGGAAGAGTGTTCCACAAGTGAGAAGTGAGCGAGAACAATAGAAGAGTAATCAGGAAGACAGTAGATAGCGATTGACATTGCATTTAAATTTTTGAAGATCAAAGTTGGATGTAAAGCATGGAGTTGGAAGAGTGTTCCACAAGTGAGAATTGAGCAAGAACAATAGAAGAGTAATCAGGAAGACAGTAGATAACGATTGACATTGCATTTAAATTTGTGAAGATCAAAGTTGGCTATAAAGCATGGAGTTGGAAGAGTGTTCCACATGTGAGAAGTGAGCGAGAACAATAGAAGAGTAATCAGGAAGACAGTAGATAACGATTGACATTGCATTTAAATTTATGAAGATCAAAGTTAGCTCTAAAGCATGGTGTTGGTAGAGTGTTCCACAAGTGAGAAGTGAGCGAGAACAATAGAAGAGTAATCAGGAGGACAGTAGATAGCGATTGACATTGCATTTAAATTTTTGAAGATCTAAGTTGGATGTAAAGCATGGAGTTGGAAGAGTGTTCCACAAGTGAGAAGTGAGCGAGAACAATAGAAGAGTAATCAGGAAGACAGTAGATAACGATTGACATTGCATTTAAATTTATGAAGATCAAAGTTGGCTCTAAAGCATGGAGTTGGTAGAGTGTTCCACAAGTGAGAAGTGAGCGAGAACAATAGAAGAGAAATCAGGAAGACAGTAGATAACGATTGACATTACATTTGAATTTTTGAAGATCAAACTTGGATGTAAAGCATGGAGTTGGAAGAGTGTTCCACAAGTGAGAAGTGAGCAAGAACAATAGAAGAGTAATCAGGAAGACAGTAGATAACGATTGACATTGCATTTAAATTTGTGAAGATCAAAGTTGGCTATAAAGCATGGAGTTGGAAGAGTGTTCCACAAGTGAGAAGTGAGCGAGAACAATAGAATAGTAATCAGGAAGACAGTAGATAACGATTGACATTGCATTTAAATTTATGAAGATCAAAGTTGGCTCTAAAGCATGGAGTTGGTAGAGTGTTCCACAAGTGAGAAGTGAGCGAGAACAATAGAAGAGTAATCAGGAGGACAGTAGATAGCGATTGACATTGCATTTAAATTTTTGAAGATCAAAGTTGGATGTAAAGCATGGAGTTGGAAGAGTGTTCCACAAGTGAGAAGTGAGCAAGAACAATAGAAGAGTAATCAGGAAGACAGTAGATAACGATTGACATTGCATTTAAATTTGTGAAGATCAAAGTTGGCTATAAAGCATGGAGTTGGAAGAGTGTTCCACAAGTGAGAAGTGAGCGAGAACAATAGAAGAGTAATCAGGAAGACAGTAGATAACGATTGACATTGCATTTAAATTTATGAAGATCAAAGTTGGCTGTAAAGCATGGAGTTGGTAGAGTGTTCCACAAGGGAGAAGTGAACGATAACAATAGAAGAGTAATCAGGAAGACACTAGATAACGATTGACATTGCATTTGAATTTGTTAAGATCAAAGTTGGCTGTAAAGCATGGAGTTGGTAGAGTGTTCCACAAGTGAGAAGTGAGCAAGAACAATAGAAGAGTAATCAGGAAGACAGTAGATAACGATTGACATTGCATTTAAATTTATGAAGATCAAAGTTGGCTCTAAAGCATGGAGTTGGTAGAGTGTTCCACAAGTGAGAAGTGAGCGAAAACAATAGAAGAGTAATCAGGAAGACAGTAGATAACGATTGACATTACATTTGAATTTTTGAAGATCAAAGTTGGCTATAAAGCATGGAGTTGGAAGAGTGTTCCACAAGTGAGAAGTGAGCGAGAACAATAGAAGAGTAATCAGGAAGACAGTAGATAACGATTGACATTGCATTTAAATTTATGAAGATCAAAGTTGGCTGTAAAGCATGGAGTTGGAAGAGTGTTCCACAAGTGAGAAGTGAGCGAGAACAATAGAAGAGTAATCAGGAAGACAGTAGATAACGATTGACATTGCATTTAAATTTATGAAGATCAAAGTTGGCTGTAAAGCATGGAGTTGGAAGAGTGTTCCACAAGTGAGAAGTGAGCAAGAACAATAGAAGAGTAATCAGGAAGACAGTAGATAACGATTGACATTGCATTTAAATTTGTTAAGATCAAAGTTGGCTGTAAAGCATGGAGTTGGAAGAGTGTTCCACAAGTAAGAAGTGAGCAAGAACAATAGAAGAGTAATCAGGAAGAGAGTAGATAACGATTGACATTGCATTTAAATTTGTGAAGATCAAAGTTGGCTATAAAGCATGGAGTTGGAAGAGTGTTCCACAAGTAAGAAGTGAGCAAGAACAATAGAAGAGTAATCAGGAAGAGAGTAGATAACGATTGACATTGCATTTAAATTTGTGAAGATCAAAGTTGGCTATAAAGCATGGAGTTGGAAGAGTGTTCCACAAGTGAGAAGTGAGCGAGAACAATAGAAGAGTAATCAGGAAGACAGTAGATAACGATTGACATTGCATTTAAATTTGTTAAGATCAAAGTTCGCTGTAAAGCATGGAGTTGGAAGAGTGTTCCACATTTGAGAAGTGAGCGAGAACAATAGAAGAGTAATCAGGAAGACAGTAGATAACGATTGACATTGCATTTAAATTTATGAAGATCAAAGTTGGCTGTAAAGCATGGAGTTGGAAGAGTGTTCCACAAGTGAGAAGTGAGCGAGAACAATAGAAGAGTAATCAGGAAGACAGTAGATAGCGATTGACATTGCATTTAAATTTTTGGAGATCAAAGTTGGATGTAAAGCATGGAGTTGGAAGAGTGTTCCACAAGTGAGAATTGAGCAAGAACAATAGAAGAGTAATCAGGAAGACAGTAGATAACGATTGACATTGCATTTAAATTTGTGAAGATCAAAGTTGGCTATAAAGCATGGAGTTGGAAGAGTGTTCCACATGTGAGAAGTGAGCGAGAACAATAGAAGAGTAATCAGGAAGACAGTAGATAACGATTGACATTGCATTTAAATTTATGAAGATCAAAGTTGGCTCTAAAGCATGGTGTTGGTAGAGTGTTCCACAAGTGAGAAGTGAGCGAGAACAATAGAAGAGTAATCAGGAGGACAGTAGATAGCGATTGACATTGCATTTAAATTTTTGAAGATCTAAGTTGGATGTAAAGCATGGAGTTGGAAGAGTGTTCCACAAGTGAGAAGTGAGCGAGAACAATAGAAGAGTAATCAGGAAGACAGTAGATAACGATTGACATTGCATTTAAATTTATGAAGATCAAAGTTGGCTCTAAAGCATGGAGTTGGTAGAGTGTTCCACAAGTGAGAAGTGAGCGAGAACAATAGAAGAGAAATCAGGAAGACAGTAGATAACGATTGACATTACATTTGAATTTTTGAAGATCAAACTTGGATGTAAAGCATGGAGTTGGAAGAGTGTTCCACAAGTGAGAAGTGAGCAAGAACAATAGAAGAGTAATCAGGAAGACAGTAGATAACGATTGACATTGCATTTAAATTTGTGAAGATCAAAGTTGGCTATAAAGCATGGAGTTGGAAGAGTGTTCCACAAGTGAGAAGTGAGCGAGAACAATAGAATAGTAATCAGGAAGACAGTAGATAACGATTGACATTGCATTTAAATTTATGAAGATCAAAGTTGGCTCTAAAGCATGGAGTTGGTAGAGTGTTCCACAAGTGAGAAGTGAGCGAGAACAATAGAAGAGTAATCAGGAGGACAGTAGATAGCGATTGACATTGCATTTAAATTTTTGAAGATCAAAGTTGGATGTAAAGCATGGAGTTGGAAGAGTGTTCCACAAGTGAGAAGTGAGCAAGAACAATAGAAGAGTAATCAGGAAGACAGTAGATAACGATTGACATTGCATTTAAATTTGTGAAGATCAAAGTTGGCTATAAAGCATGGAGTTGGAAGAGTGTTCCACAAGTGAGAAGTGAGCGAGAACAATAGAAGAGTAATCAGGAAGACAGTAGATAACGATTGACATTGCATTTAAATTTATGAAGATCAAAGTTGGCTGTAAAGCATGGAGTTGGTAGAGTGTTCCACAAGGGAGAAGTGAACGATAACAATAGAAGAGTAATCAGGAAGACACTAGATAACGATTGACATTGCATTTGAATTTGTTAAGATCAAAGTTGGCTGTAAAGCATGGAGTTGGTAGAGTGTTCCACAAGTGAGAAGTGAGCAAGAACAATAGAAGAGTAATCAGGAAGACAGTAGATAACGATTGACATTGCATTTAAATTTGTGAAGATCAAAGTTGGCTGTAAAGCATGGAGTTGGTAGAGTGTTCCACAAGGGAGAAGTGAGTGAGTACAATAGAAGAGTAATCAGGAAGACAGTAGATAACGATTGACATTGCATTTAAATTTATGAAGATCAAAGTTGGCTGTAAAGCATGGAGTTGGTAGAGTGTTCCACAAGTGAGAAGTGAGCGAGAACAATAGAAGAGTAATCAGGAAGACAGTAGATAACGATTGACATTGCATTTAAATTTGTGAAGATCAAAGTTGGCTCTAAAGCATGGACTTGGTAGAGTGTTCCACAAGTGAGAAGTGAGCGAAAACAATAGAAGAGTAATCAGGAAGACAGTAGATAACGATTGACATTACATTTGAATTTTTGAAGATCAAAGTTGGCTATAAAGCATGGAGTTGGAAGAGTGTTCCACAAGTGAGAAGTGAGCGAGAACAATAGAAGAGTAATCAGGAAGACAGTAGATAACGATTGACATTGAATTTAAATTTATTAAGATCAAAGTTAGCTGTAAAGCATGGAGTTGGTAGAGTGTTCCACAAGTGAGAAGTGAGCGAGAACAATAGAAGAGTAATCAGGAAGACAGTAGATAACGATTGACATTGCATTTAAATTTATGAAGATCAAAGTTGGCTCTAAAGCATGGAGTTGGTAGAGTGTTCCACAAGTGAGAAGTGAGCAAGAACAATAGAAGATTAATCAGGAAGACAGTAGATAACGATTGACATTGCATTTAAATTTATGAAGATCAAAGTTGGCTCTAAAGCATGGAGTTGGTAGAGTGTTCCACAAGTGAGAAGTGAGCGAAAACAATAGAAGAGTAATCAGGAAGACAGTAGATAACGATTGACATTACATTTGAATTTTTGAAGATCAAAGTTGGCTATAAAGCATGGAGTTGGAAGAGTGTTCCACAAGTGAGAAGTGAGCGAGAACAATAGAAGAGTAATCAGGAAGACAGTAGATAACGATTGACATTGCATTTAAATTTATGAAGATCAAAGTTGGCTGTAAAGCATGGAGTTGGAAGAGTGTTCCACAAGTGAGAAGTGAGCGAGAACAATAGAAGAGTAATCAGGAAGACAGTAGATAACGATTGACATTGCATTTAAATTTATGAAGATCAAAGTTGGCTGTAAAGCATGGAGTTGGAAGAGTGTTCCACAAGTGAGAAGTGAGCAAGAACAATAGAAGAGTAATCAGGAAGACAGTAGATAACGATTGACATTACATTTGAATTTTTGAAGATAAAAGTTGGCTATAAGGCATGGAGTTGGAAGAGTGTTCCACAAGTGAGAAGTGAGCGAGAACAATAGAAGAGTAATCAGGAAGACAGTAGATAACGACTGACATTGCATTTAAATTTATGAAGATCAAAGTTGGCTCTAAAGCATGGAGTTGGAAGACTGTTCCACAAGTGAGAAGTGAGCGAGAACAATAGAAGAGTAATCAGGAAGACAGTAGATAACGATTGACATTGCGTTTAAATTTATGAAGATCAAAGTTGGCTGTAAAGCATGGAGTTGGAAGTGTGTTCCACAAGTGAGAAGTGAGCGAGAACAATAGAAGAGTAATCAGGAAGACAGTAGATAACGATTGACATTGCATTTAAATTTGTTAAGATCAAAGTTGGCTGTAAAGCATGGAGTTGGAAGAGTGTTCCACAAGTAAGAAGTGAGCAAGAACAATAGAAGAGTAATCAGGAAGAGAGTAGATAACGATTGACATTGCATTTAAATTTGTGAAGATCAAAGTTGGCTATAAAGCATGGAGTTGGAAGAGTGTTCCACAAGTGAGAAGTGAGCGAGAACAATAGAAGAGTAATCAGGAAGACAGTAGATAACGATTGACATTGCATTTAAATTTGTTAAGATCAAAGTTCGCTGTAAAGCATGGAGTTGGAAGAGTGTTCCACATTTGAGAAGTGAGCGAGAACAATAGAAGAGTAATCAGGAAGACAGTAGATAACGATTGACATTGCATTTAAATTTATGAAGATCAAAGTTGGCTGTAAAGCATGGAGTTGGAAGAGTGTTCCACAAGTGAGAAGTGAGCGAGAACAATAGAAGAGTAATCAGGAAGACATTAGATAACGATTGACATTGCATTTAAATTTGTCAAGATCAAAGTTGGCTGTAAAGCATGGAGTTGGAAGAGTGTTCCACAAGTGAGAAGTGAGCGAGAACAATAGAAGAGTAATCAGGAAGACAGTTGATAACGATTGACATTGCATTTAAATTTATGAAGATCAATGTTGGCTGTAAAGCATGGAGTTGGAAGAGTGTTCCACAAGTGAGAAGTGAGCGAGAACAATAGAAGAGTAATCAGGAAGACAGTAGATAACGATTGACATTGCATTTAAATTTATTAAGATCAAAGTTGGCTGTAAAGCATGGAGTTGGAAGAGTGTTCCTCAAGTGAGAAGTGAGCGAGAACAATAGAAGAGTAATCAGGAAGACAGTAGATAACGATTGACATTGCATTTAAATTTGTTAAGATCAAAGTTGGGTGTAAAGCATGCAGTTGGAAGAGTGTTCCACAAGTGAGAAGTGAGCGAGAACAATAGAAGAGTAATCAGGAAGACAGTTGATAACGATTGACATTGCATTTAAATTTGTTAAGATCAAATTTGGCTGTAAAGCATGGAGTTGGAAGAGTGTTCCACAAGTGAGAAGTGAGCGAGAACAATAGAAGAGTAATCAGGAAGACAGTAGATAACGATTGACATTGCATTTAAATTTATGAAGATCAATGTTGGCTGTAAAGCATGGAGTTGGAAGAGTGTTCCACAAGTGAGAAGTGAGCGAGAACAATAGAAGAGTAATCAGGAAGACAGTAGATAACGATTGACATTGCATTTAAATTTGTTAAGATCAAAGTTGGCTGTAAAGCATGGAGTTGGAAGAGTGTTCCACAAGTGAGAAGTGAGCGAGAACAATAGGAGAGTAATCAGGAAGACAGTAGATAACGATTGACATTGCATTTAAATTTGTTAAGATCAAAGTTGGCTGTAAAGCATGGAGTTGGAAGAGTGTTCCACAAGTGAGAAGTGAGCGAGAACAATAGAAGAGTAATCAGGAAGACTGTAGATAACGATTGACATTGCATTTAAATTTATGAAGATCAAAGTTGGCTGTAAAGCATGGAGTTGGAAGAGTGTTCCACAAGTGAGAAGTGAGCGAGAACAATAGAAGAGTAATCAGGAAGACAGTAGATAACGATTGACATTGCATTTAAATTTGTTAAGATCAAAGTTGGCTGTAAAGCATGGAGTTGGAAGAGTGTTCCACAAGTGAGAAGTGAGCGAGAACAATAGGAGAGTAATCAGGAAGACAGTAGATAACGATTGACATTGCATTTAAATTTGTTAAGATCAAAGTTGTGTGTAAAGCATGGAGTTGGAAGAGTGTTCCACAAGTGAGAAGTGAGCGAGAACAATAGAAGAGTAATCAGGAAGACAGTAGATAACGATTGACATTGCATTTAAATTTGTTAAGATCAAAGTTGGCTGTAAAGCATGGAGTTGGAAGAGTGTTCCACAAGTGAGAAGTGAGCGAGAACAATAGAAGAGTAATCAGGAAGACAGTAGATAACGATTGACATTGCATTTAAATTTATGAAGATCAATGTTGGCTGTAAAGCATGGAGTTGGAAGAGTGTTCCACAAGTGAGAAGTGAGCGAGAACAATAGAAGAGTAATCAGGAAGACTGTAGATAACGATTGACATTGCATTTAAATTTATGAAGATCAATGTTGGCTGTAAAGCATGGAGTTGGAAGAGTGTTCCACAAGTGAGAAGTGAGCGAGAACAATAGAAGAGTAATCAGGAAGACAGTAGATAACGATTGACATTGCATTTAAATTTATTAAGATCAAAGTTGGCTGTAAAGCATGGAGTTGGAAGAGTGTTCCACAAGTGAGAAGTGAGCGAGAACAATAGAAGAGTAATCAGGAAGACAGTAGATAACGATTGACATTGCATTTAAATTTGTTAAGATCAAAGTTGGGTGTAAAGCATGGAGTTGGAAGAGTGTTCCACAAGTGAGAAGTGAGCGAGAACAATAGAAGAGTAATCAGGAAGACAGTAGATAACGATTGACATTGCATTTAAATTTGTTAAGATCAAAGTTGGGTGTAAAGCATGGAGTTGGAAGAGTGTTCCACAAGTGAGAAGTGAGCGAGAACAATAGAAGAGTAATCAGGGAGACAGTAGATAACGATTGACATTGCATTTAAATTTATGAAGATCAAAGTTGGCTGTAAAGCATGGAGTTGGAAGAGTGTTCCACAAGTGAGAAGTGAGCGAGAACAATAGAAGAGTAATCAGGAAGACAGTAGATAACGATTGACATTGCATTTAAATTTGTTAAGATCAAAGTTGGGTGTAAAGCATGGAGTTGGAAGAGTGTTCCACAAGTGAGAAGTGAGCGAGAACAATAGAAGAGTAATCAGGAAGACAGTAGATAACGATTGACATTGCATTTAAATTTGTTAAGATCAAAGTTGGCTGTAAAGCATGGAGTTTGAAGAGTGTTCCACAAGTGAGAAGTGAGCGAGAACAATAGAAGAGTAATCAGGAAGAAAGTAGATAACGATTGACATTGCATTTAAATTTATGAAGATCAAAGTTGGCTGTAAAGCATGGAGTTGGAAGAGTGTTCCACAAGTGAGAAGTGAGCGAGAACAATAGAAGAGTAATCAGGAAGACAGTAGATAACGATTGACATTGCATTTAAATTTATTAAGATCAAAGTTGCCTGTAAAGCATGGAGTTGGAAGAGTGTTCCACAAGTGAGAAGTGAGCGAGAACAATAGAAGAGTAATCAGGATGACAGTAGATAACGATTGACATTGCATTTAAATTTATTAAGATCAAAGTTGGCTGTAAAGCATGGAGTTGGAAGAGTGTTCCACAAGTGAGAAGTGAGCGAGAACAATAGAAGAGTAATCAGGAAGACAGTAGATAACGATTGACATTGCATTTAAATTTGTTAAGATCAAAGTTGGGTGTAAAGCATGGAGTTGGAAGAGTGTTCCACAAGTGAGAAGTGAGCGAGAACAATAGAAGAGTAATCAGGAAGACAGTAGATAACGATTGACATTGCATTTAAATTTGTTAAGATCAAAGTTGGCTGTAAAGCATGGAGTTGGAAGAGTGTTCCACAAGTGAGAAGTGAGCGAGAACAATAGAAGAGTAATCAGGAAGACAGTAGATAACGATTGACATTGCATTTAAATTTATGAAGATCAATGTTGGCTGTAAAGCATGGAGTTGGAAGAGTGTTCCACAAGTGAGAAGTGAGCGAGAACAATAGAAGAGTAATCAGGAAGACAGTAGATAACGATTGACATTGCATTTAAATTTGTTAAGATCAAAGTTGGCTGTAAAGCATGGAGTTGGAAGAGTGTTCCACAAGTGAGAAGTGAGCGAGAACAATAGAAGAGTAATCAGGAAGACAGTAGATAACGATTGACATTGCATTTAAATTTGTTAAGATCAAAGTTGGCTGTAAAGCATGGAGTTGGAAGAGTGTTCCACAAGTGAGAAGTGAGCGAGAACAATAGAAGAGTAATCAGGAAGACTGTAGATAACGATTGACATTGCATTTAAATTTATGAAGATCAATGTTGGCTGTAAAGCATGGAGTTGGAAGAGTGTTCCACAAGTGAGAAGTGAGCGAGAACAATAGAAGAGTAATCAGGAAGACAGTAGATAACGATTGACATTGCATTTAAATTTATTAAGATCAAAGTTGGCTGTAAAGCATGGAGTTGGAAGAGTGTTCCACAAGTGAGAAGTGAGCGAGAACAATAGAAGAGTAATCAGGAAGACAGTAGATAACGATTGACATTGCATTTAAATTTTGTTAAGATCAAAGTTGGGTGTAAAGCATGGAGTTGGAAGAGTGTTCCACAAGTGAGAAGTGAGCGAGAACAATAGAAGAGTAATCAGGAAGACAGTAGATAACGATTGACATTGCATTTAAATTTATGAAGATCAAAGTTGGCTGTAAAGCATGGAGTTGGAAGAGTGTTCCACAAGTGAGAAGTGAGCGAGAACAATAGAAGAGTAATCAGGAAGACAGTAGATAACGATTGACATTGCATTTAAATTTGTTAAGATCAAAGTTGGGTGTAAAGCATGGAGTTGGAAGAGTGTTCCACAAGTGAGAAGTGAGCGAGAACAATAGAAGAGTAATCAGGAAGACAGTAGATAACGATTGACATTGCATTTAAATTTGTTAAGATCAAAGTTGGCTGTAAAGCATGGAGTTTGAAGAGTGTTCCACAAGTGAGAAGTGAGCGAGAACAATAGAAGAGTAATCAGGAAGAAAGTAGATAACGATTGACATTGCATTTAAATTTATGAAGATCAAAGTTGGCTGTAAAGCATGGAGTTGGAAGAGTGTTCCACAAGTGAGAAGTGAGCGAGAACAATAGAAGAGTAATCAGGAAGACAGTAGATAACGATTGACATTGCATTTAAATTTATTAAGATCAAAGTTGCCTGTAAAGCATGGAGTTGGAAGAGTGTTCCACAAGTGAGAAGTGAGCGAGAACAATAGAAGAGTAATCAGGATGACAGTAGATAACGATTGACATTGCATTTAAATTTATTAAGATCAAAGTTGGCTGTAAAGCATGGAGTTGGAAGAGTGTTCCACAAGTGAGAAGTGAGCGAGAACAATAGAAGAGTAATCAGGAAGACAGTAGATAACGATTGACATTGCATTTAAATTTGTTAAGATCAAAGTTGGGTGTAAAGCATGGAGTTGGAAGAGTGTTCCACAAGTGAGAAGTGAGCGAGAACAATAGAAGAGTAATCAGGAAGACAGTAGATAACGATTGACATTGCATTTAAATTTGTTAAGATCAAAGTTGGCTGTAAAGCATGGAGTTGGAAGAGTGTTCCACAAGTGAGAAGTGAGCGAGAACAATAGAAGAGTAATCAGGAAGACAGTAGATAACGATTGACATTGCATTTAAATTTATGAAGATCAATGTTGGCTGTAAAGCATGGAGTTGGAAGAGTGTTCCACAAGTGAGAAGTGAGCGAGAACAATAGAAGAGTAATCAGGAAGACAGTAGATAACGATTGACATTGCATTTAAATTTGTTAAGATCAAAGTTGGCTGTAAAGCATGGAGTTGGAAGAGTGTTCCACAAGTGAGAAGTGAGCGAGAACAATAGAAGAGTAATCAGGAAGACAGTAGATAACGATTGACATTGCATTTAAATTTGTTAAGATCAAAGTTGGCTGTAAAGCATGGAGTTGGAAGAGTGTTCCACAAGTGAGAAGTGAGCGAGAACAATAGAAGAGTAATCAGGAAGACTGTAGATAACGATTGACATTGCATTTAAATTTATGAAGATCAATGTTGGCTGTAAAGCATGGAGTTGGAAGAGTGTTCCACAAGTGAGAAGTGAGCGAGAACAATAGAAGAGTAATCAGGAAGACAGTAGATAACGATTGACATTGCATTTAAATTTATTAAGATCAAAGTTGGCTGTAAAGCATGGAGTTGGAAGAGTGTTCCACAAGTGAGAAGTGAGCGAGAACAATAGAAGAGTAATCAGGAAGACAGTAGATAACGATTGACATTGCATTTAAATTTTGTTAAGATCAAAGTTGGGTGTAAAGCATGGAGTTGGAAGAGTGTTCCACAAGTGAGAAGTGAGCGAGAACAATAGAAGAGTAATCAGGAAGACAGTAGATAACGATTGACATTGCATTTAAATTTATGAAGATCAAAGTTGGCTGTAAAGCATGGAGTTGGAAGAGTGTTCCACAAGTGAGAAGTGAGCGAGAACAATAGAAGAGTAATCAGGAAGACAGTAGATAACGATTGACATTGCATTTAAATTTATGAAGATCAAAGTTGGCTGTAAAGCATGGAGTTGGAAGAGTGTTCCACAAGTGAGAAGTGAGCGAGAACAATAGAAGAGTAATCAGGAAGACAGTAGATAACGATTGACATTGCATTTAAATTTGTTAAGATCAAAGTTGGGTGTAAAGCATGGAGTTGGAAGAGTGTTCCACAAGTGAGAAGTGAGCGAGAACAATAGAAGAGTAATCAGGAAGACAGTAGATAACGATTGACATTGCATTTAAATTTGTTAAGATCAAAGTTGGCTGTAAAGCATGGAGTTTGAAGAGTGTTCCACAAGTGAGAAGTGAGCGAGAACAATAGAAGAGTAATCAGGAAGAAAGTAGATAACGATTGACATTGCATTTAAATTTATGAAGATCAAAGTTGGCTGTAAAGCATGGAGTTGGAAGAGTGTTCCACAAGTGAGAAGTGAGCGAGAACAATAGAAGAGTAATCAGGAAGACAGTAGATAACGATTGACATTGCATTTAAATTTATTAAGATCAAAGTTGCCTGTAAAGCATGGAGTTGGAAGAGTGTTCCACAAGTGAGAAGTGAGCGAGAACAATAGAAGAGTAATCAGGATGACAGTAGATAACGATTGACATTGCATTTAAATTTATTAAGATCAAAGTTGGCTGTAAAGCATGGAGTTGGAAGAGTGTTCCACAAGTGAGAAGTGAGCGAGAACAATAGAAGAGTAATCAGGAAGACAGTAGATAACGATTGACATTGCATTTAAATTTGTTAAGATCAAAGTTGGGTGTAAAGCATGGAGTTGGAAGAGTGTTCCACAAGTGAGAAGTGAGCGAGAACAATAGAAGAGTAATCAGGAAGACAGTAGATAACGATTGACATTGCATTTAAATTTGTTAAGATCAAAGTTGGCTGTAAAGCATGGAGTTGGAAGAGTGTTCCACAAGTGAGAAGTGAGCGAGAACAATAGAAGAGTAATCAGGAAGACAGTAGATAACGATTGACATTGCATTTAAATTTATGAAGATCAATGTTGGCTGTAAAGCATGGAGTTGGAAGAGTGTTCCACAAGTGAGAAGTGAGCGAGAACAATAGAAGAGTAATCAGGAAGACAGTAGATAACGATTGACATTGCATTTAAATTTATTAAGATCAAAGTTGGCTGTAAAGCATGGAGTTGGAAGAGTGTTCCACAAGTGAGAAGTGAGCGAGAACAATAGAAGAGTAATCAGGAAGACAGTAGATAACGATTGACATTGCATTTAAATTTTGTTAAGATCAAAGTTGGGTGTAAAGCATGGAGTTGGAAGAGTGTTCCACAAGTGAGAAGTGAGCGAGAACAATAGAAGAGTAATCAGGAAGACAGTAGATAACGATTGACATTGCATTTAAATTTATGAAGATCAAAGTTGGCTGTAAAGCATGGAGTTGGAAGAGTGTTCCACAAGTGAGAAGTGAGCGAGAACAATAGAAGAGTAATCAGGAAGACAGTAGATAACGATTGACATTGCATTTAAATTTGTTAAGATCAAAGTTGGCTGTAAAGCATGGAGTTGGAAGAGTGTTCCACAAGTGAGAAGTGAGCGAGAACAATAGAAGAGTAATCAGGAAGACAGTAGATAACGATTGACATTGCATTTAAATTTGTTAAGATCAAAGTTGGGTGTAAAGCATGGAGTTGGAAGAGTGTTTTACAAGTGAGAAGTGAGCGAGAACAATAGAAGAGTAATCAGGAAGACAGTAGATAACGATTGACATTGCATTTAAATTTATGAAGATCAAAGTTGGCTGTAAAGCATGGAGTTGGAAGAGTGTTCCACAAGTGAGAAGTGAGCGAGAACAATAGAAGAGTAATCAGGAAGACAGTAGATAACGATTGACATTGCATTTAAATTTGTTAAGATCAAAGTTGGCTGTAAAGCATGGAGTTGGAAGAGTGTTCCACAAGTGAGAAGTGAGCGAGAACAATAGAAGAGTAATCAGGAAGACAGTAGATAACGATTGACATTGCATTTAAATTTGTTAAGATCAAAGTTGGGTGTAAAGCATGGAGTTGGAAGAGTGTTCCACAAGTGAGAAGTGAGCGAGAACAATAGAAGAGTAATCAGGAAGACAGTAGATAACGATTGACATTGCATTTAAATTTATGAAGATCAAAGTTGGCTGTAAAGCATGGAGTTGGAAGAGTGTTCCACAAGTGAGAAGTGAGCGAGAACAATAGAAGAGTAATCAGGAAGACAGTAGATAACGATTGACATTGCATTTAAATTTGTTAAGATCAAAGTTGGCTGTAAAGCATGGAGTTGGAAGATTGTTCCACAAGTGAGAAGTGAGCGAGAACAATAGAAGAGTAATCAGGAAGACAGTAGATAACGATTGACATTGCATTTAAATTTGTTAAGATCAAAGTTGGCTGTAAAGCATGGAGTTGGAAGAGTGTTCCACAAGTGAGAAGTGAGCGAGAACAATAGAAGAGTAATCAGGAAGACTGTAGATAACGATTGACATTGCATTTAAATTTGGTAAGATCAAAGTTGGCTGTAAAGCATGGAGTTGGAAGAGTGTTCCACAAGTGAGAAGTGAGCGAGAACAATAGAAGAGTAATCAGGAAGACAGTAGATAAGGATTGACATTGCATTTAAATTTGTTAAGATCAAAGTTGGCTGTAAAGCATGGAGTTGGAAGAGTGTTCCAGAAGTGAGAAGTGAGCGAGAACAATAGAAGAGTAATCAGGAAGACAGTAGATAACGATTGACATTGCATTTAAATTTGTTAAGATCAAATTTGGCTGTAAAGCATGAAATTGGAAGAGTGTTCCACAAGTGAGAAGTGAGCGAGAACAATAGAAGAGTAATCAGGAAGACAGTAGATAACGATTGACATTGCATTTAAATTTGTTAAGATCAAAGTTGGCTGTAAAGCATGGAGTTGGAAGAGTGTTCCACAAGTGAGAAGTGAGCGAGAACAATAGAAGAGTAATCAGGAAGACAGTAGATAACGATTGACATTGCATTTAAATTTGTTAAGATCAAAGTTGGCTGTAAAGCATGGAGTTGGAAGAGTGTTCCACAAGTGAGAAGTGAGCGAGAACAATAGAAGAGTAATCAGGAAGACAGTAGATAACGATTGACATTGCATTTAAATTTGTTAAGATCAAAGTTGGCTGTAAAGCATGGAGTTGGAAGAGTGTTCCACAAGTGAGAAGTGAGCGAGAACAATAGAAGAGTAATCAGGAAGACAGTAGATAACGATTGACATTGCATTTAAATTTGTTAAGATCAAAGTTGGCTGTAAAGCATGGAGTTGGAAGAGTGTTCCACAAGTGAGAAGTGAGCGAGAACAATAGAAGAGTAATCAGGAAGACAGTAGATAACGATTGACATTGCATTTAAATTTGTTAAGATCAAATTTGGCTGTAAAGCATGGAGTTGGAAGAGTGTTCCACAAGTGAGAAGTGAGCGAGAACAATAGAAGAGTAATCAGGAAGACTGTAGATAACGATTGACATTGCATTTAAATTTGTTAAGATCAAAGTTGGCTGTAAAGCATGGAGTTGGAAGAGTGTTCCACAAGTGAGAAGTGAGCGAGAACAATAGAAGAGTAATCAGGAAGACAGTAGATAACGATTGACATTGCATTTAAATTTGTTAAGATCAAAGTTGGCTGTAAAGCATGGAGTTGGAAGAGTGTTCCACAAGTGAGAAGTGAGCGAGAACAATAGAAGAGTAATCAGGAAGACTGTAGATAACGATTGACATTGCATTTAAATTTATGAAGATCAATGTTGGCTGTAAAGCATGGAGTTGGAAGAGTGTTCCACAAGTGAGAAGTGAGCGAGAACAATAGAAGAGTAATCAGGAAGACAGTAGATAACGATTGACATTGCATTTAAATTTATTAAGATCAAAGTTGGCTGTAAAGCATGGAGTTGGAAGAGTGTTCCACAAGTGAGAAGTGAGCGAGAACAATAGAAGAGTAATCAGGAAGACAGTAGATAACGATTGACATTGCATTTAAATTTGTTAAGATCAAATTTGGGTGTAAAGCATGGAGTTGGAAGAGTGTTCCACAAGTGAGAAGTGAGCGAGAACAATAGAAGAGTTATCAGGAAGACAGTAGATAACGATTGACATTGCATTTAAATTTGTTAAGATCAAAGTTGGCTGTAAAGCATGGAGTTGGAAGAGTGTTCCACAAGTGAGAAGTGAGCGAGAACAATAGAAGAGTAATCAGGAAGACAGTAGATAACGATTGACATTGCATTTAAATTTATGAAGATCAATGTTGGCTGTAAAGCATGGAGTTGGAAGAGTGTTCCACAAGTGAGAAGTGAGCGAGAACAATAGAAGAGTAATCAGGAAGACAGTAGATAACGATTGACATTGCATTTAAATTTATTAAGATCAAAGTTGGCTGTAAAGCATGGAGTTGGAAGAGTGTTCCACAAGTGAGAAGTGAGCGAGAACAATAGAAGAGTAATCAGGAAGACAGTAGATAACGATTGACATTGCATTTAAATTTGTTAAGATCAAAGTTGGGTGTAAAGCATGGAGTTGGAAGAGTGTTCCACAAGTGAGAAGTGAGCGAGAACAATAGAAGAGTAATCAGGAAGAAAGTAGATAACGATTGACATTGCATTTAAATTTGTTAAGATCAAAGTTGGGTGTAAAGCATGGAGTTGGAAGAGTGTTCCACAAGTGAGAAGTGAGCGAGAACAATAGAAGAGTAATCAGGAAGACAGTAGATAACGATTGACATTGCATTTAAATTTGTTAAGATCAAAGTTGGGTGTAAAGCATGGAGTTGGAAGAGTGTTCCACAAGTGAGAAGTGAGCGAGAACAATAGAAGAGTAATCAGGAAGACAGTAGATAACGATTGACATTGCATTTAAATTCATGAAGATCAAAGTTGGCTGTAAAGCATGGAGTTGGAAGAGTGTTCCACAAGTGAGAAGTGAGCGAGAACAATAGAAGAGTAATCAGGAAGACAGTAGATAACGATTGACATTGCATTTAAATTTGTTAAGATCAAAGTTGGCTGTAAAGCATGGAGTTGGAAGAGTGTTCCACAAGTGAGAAGTGAGCGAGAACAATAGAAGAGTAATCAGGAAGACAGTAGATAACGATTGACATTGCATTTAAATTTGTTAAGATCAAAGTTGGCTGTAAAGCATGGAGTTGGAAGAGTGTTCCACAAGTGAGAAGTGAGCGAGAACAATAGAAGAGTAATCAGGAAGACAGTAGATAACGATTGACATTGCATTTAAATTTATGAAGATCAAAGTTGGCTGTAAAGCATGGAGTTGGAAGAGTGTTCCACAAGTGAGAAGTGAGCGAGAACAATAGAAGAGTAATCAGGAAGACAGTAGATAACGATTGACATTGCATTTAAATTTGTTAAGATCAAAGTTGGCTGTAAAGCATGGAGTTGGAAGAGTGTTCCACAAGTGAGAAGTGAGCGAGAACAATAGAAGAGTAATCAGGAAGACTGTAGATAACGATTGACATTGCATTTAAATTTATGAAGATCAATGTTGGCTGTAAAGCATGGAGTTGGAAGAGTGTTCCACAAGTGAGAAGTGAGCGAGAACAATAGAAGAGTAATCAGGAAGACAGTAGATAACGATTGACATTGCATTTAAATTTATTAAGATCAAAGTTGGCTGTAAAGCATGGAGTTGGAAGAGTGTTCCACAAGTGAGAAGTGAGCGAGAACAATAGAAGAGTAATCAGGATGACAGTAGATAACGATTGACATTGCATTTAAATTTGTTAAGATCAAAGTTGGCTGTAAAGCATGGAGTTGGAAGAGTGTTCCACAAGTGAGAAGTAAGCGAGAACAATAGAAGAGTAATCAGGAAGACTGTAGATAACGATTGACATTGCATTTAAATTTATGAAGATCAATGTTGGCTGTAAAGCATGGAGTTGGAAGAGTGTTCCACAAGTGAGAAGTGAGCGAGAACAATAGAAGAGTAATCAGGAAGACAGTAGATAACGATTGACATTGCATTTAAATTTGTTAAGATCAAAGTTGGCTGTAAAGCATGGAGTTGGAAGAGTGTTCCACAAGTGAGAAGTGAGCGAGAACAATAGAAGAGTAATCAGGAAGACTGTAGATAACGATTGACATTGCATTTAAATTTATGAAGATCAATGTTGGCTGTAAAGCATGGAGTTGGAAGAGTGTTCCACAAGTGAGAAGTGAGCGAGAACAATAGAAGAGTAATCAGGAAGACAGTAGATAACGATTGACATTGCATTTAAATTTATTAAGATCAAAGTTGGCTGTAAAGCATGGAGTTGGAAGAGTGTTCCACAAGTGAGAAGTGAGCGAGAACAATAGAAGAGTAATCAGGAAGACAGTAGATAACGATTGACATTGCATTTAAATTTGTTAAGATCAAATTTGGGTGTAAAGCATGGAGTTGGAAGAGTGTTCCACAAGTGAGAAGTGAGCGAGAACAATAGAAGAGTTATCAGGAAGACAGTAGATAACGATTGACATTGCATTTAAATTTGTTAAGATCAAAGTTGGCTGTAAAGCATGGAGTTGGAAGAGTGTTCCACAAGTGAGAAGTGAGCGAGAACAATAGAAGAGTAATCAGGAAGACAGTAGATAACGATTGACATTGCATTTAAATTTATGAAGATCAATGTTGGCTGTAAAGCATGGAGTTGGAAGAGTGTTCCACAAGTGAGAAGTGAGCGAGAACAATAGAAGAGTAATCAGGAAGACAGTAGATAACGATTGACATTGCATTTAAATTTATTAAGATCAAAGTTGGCTGTAAAGCATGGAGTTGGAAGAGTGTTCCACAAGTGAGAAGTGAGCGAGAACAATAGAAGAGTAATCAGGAAGACAGTAGATAACGATTGACATTGCATTTAAATTTGTTAAGATCAAAGTTGGGTGTAAAGCATGGAGTTGGAAGAGTGTTCCACAAGTGAGAAGTGAGCGAGAACAATAGAAGAGTAATCAGGAAGACAGTAGATAACGATTGACATTGCATTTAAATTTGTTAAGATCAAAGTTGGGTGTAAAGCATGGAGTTGGAAGAGTGTTCCACAAGTGAGAAGTGAGCGAGAACAATAGAAGAGTAATCAGGAAGACAGTAGATAACGATTGACATTGCATTTAAATTTGTTAAGATCAAAGTTGGGTGTAAAGCATGGAGTTGGAAGAGTGTTCCACAAGTGAGAAGTGAGCGAGAACAATAGAAGAGTAATCAGGAAGACAGTAGATAACGATTGACATTGCATTTAAATTCATGAAGATCAAAGTTGGCTGTAAAGCATGGAGTTGGAAGAGTGTTCCACAAGTGAGAAGTGAGCGAGAACAATAGAAGAGTAATCAGGAAGACAGTAGATAACGATTGACATTGCATTTAAATTTGTTAAGATCAAAGTTGGCTGTAAAGCATGGAGTTGGAAGAGTGTTCCACAAGTGAGAAGTGAGCGAGAACAATAGAAGAGTAATCAGGAAGACAGTAGATAACGATTGACATTGCATTTAAATTTGTTAAGATCAAAGTTGGCTGTAAAGCATGGAGTTGGAAGAGTGTTCCACAAGTGAGAAGTGAGCGAGAACAATAGAAGAGTAATCAGGAAGACAGTAGATAACGATTGACATTGCATTTAAATTTATGAAGATCAAAGTTGGCTGTAAAGCATGGAGTTGGAAGAGTGTTCCACAAGTGAGAAGTGAGCGAGAACAATAGAAGAGTAATCAGGAAGACAGTAGATAACGATTGACATTGCATTTAAATTTGTTAAGATCAAAGTTGGCTGTAAAGCATGGAGTTGGAAGAGTGTTCCACAAGTGAGAAGTGAGCGAGAACAATAGAAGAGTAATCAGGAAGACTGTAGATAACGATTGACATTGCATTTAAATTTATGAAGATCAATGTTGGCTGTAAAGCATGGAGTTGGAAGAGTGTTCCACAAGTGAGAAGTGAGCGAGAACAATAGAAGAGTAATCAGGAAGACAGTAGATAACGATTGACATTGCATTTAAATTTATTAAGATCAAAGTTGGCTGTAAAGCATGGAGTTGGAAGAGTGTTCCACAAGTGAGAAGTGAGCGAGAACAATAGAAGAGTAATCAGGATGACAGTAGATAACGATTGACATTGCATTTAAATTTGTTAAGATCAAAGTTGGCTGTAAAGCATGGAGTTGGAAGAGTGTTCCACAAGTGAGAAGTAAGCGAGAACAATAGAAGAGTAATCAGGAAGACTGTAGATAACGATTGACATTGCATTTAAATTTATGAAGATCAATGTTGGCTGTAAAGCATGGAGTTGGAAGAGTGTTCCACAAGTGAGAAGTGAGCGAGAACAATAGAAGAGTAATCAGGAAGACAGTAGATAACGATTGACATTGCATTTAAATTTATTAAGATCAAAGTTGGCTGTAAAGCATGGAGTTGGAAGAGTGTTCCACAAGTGAGAAGTGAGCGAGAACAATAGAAGAGTAATCAGGAAGACAGTAGATAACGATTGACATTGCATTTAAATTTGTTAAGATCAAAGTTGGCTGTAAAGCATGGAGTTGGAAGAGTGTTCCACAAGTGAGAAGTGAGCGAGAACAATAGAAGAGTAATCAGGAAGACAGTAGATAACGATTGACATTGCATTTAAATTTGTTAAGATCAAAGTTGGGTGTAAAGCATGGAGTTGGAAGAGTGTTCCACAAGTGAGAAGTGAGCTAGAACAATAGAAGAGTAATCAGGAAGACAGTAGATAACGATTGACATTGCATTTAAATTTATGAAGATCAAAGTTGGCTGTAAAGCATGGAGTTGGAAGAGTGTTCCACAAGTGAGAAGTGAGCGAGAACAATAGAAGAGTAATCAGGAAGACAGTAGATAACGATTGACATTGCATTTAAATTTGTTAAGATCAAAGTTGGCTGTAAAGCATGGAGTTGGAAGAGTGTTCCACAAGTGAGAAGTGAGCGAGAACAATAGAAGAGTAATCAGGAAGACAGTAGATAACGATTGACATTGCATTTAAATTTGTTAAGATCAAAGTTGGCTGTAAAGCATGGAGTTGGAAGAGTGTTCCACAAGTGAGAAGTGAGCGAGAACAATAGAAGAGTAATCAGGAAGACAGTAGATAACGATTGACATTGCATTTAAATTTATGAAGATCAAAGTTGGCTGTAAAGCATGGAGTTGGAAGAGTGTTCCACAAGTGAGAAGTGAGCGAGAACAATAGAAGAGTAATCAGGAAGACAGTAGATAACGATTGACATTGCATTTAAATTTGTTAAGATCAAAGTTGGCTGTAAAGCATGGAGTTGGAAGAGTGTTCCACAAGTGAGAAGTGAGCGAGAACAATAGAAGAGTAATCAGGAAGACAGTAGATAACGATTGACATTGCATTTAAATTTATTAAGATCAAAGTTGGCTGTAAAGCATGGAGTTGGAAGAGTGTTCCACAAGTGAGAAGTGAGCGAGAACAATAGAAGAGTAATCAGGAAGACTGTAGATAACGATTGACATTGCATTTAAATTTATGAAGATCAAAGTTGGCTGTAAAGCATGTAGTTGGAAGAGTGTTCCACAAGTGAGAAGTGAGCGAGAACAATAGAAGAGTAATCAGGAAGACAGTAGATAACGATTGACATTGCATTTAAATTTATTAAGATCAAAGTTGGCTGTAAAGCATGGAGTTGGAAGAGT
This sequence comes from Acanthosepion esculentum, assembly GCA_964036315.1. Classification (NCBI taxonomy): domain Eukaryota; kingdom Metazoa; phylum Mollusca; class Cephalopoda; order Sepiida; family Sepiidae; genus Acanthosepion; species Acanthosepion esculentum. The sequence goes on along the minus strand of OZ038509.1, from coordinate 69,835,686 downwards.
GTTCCACAAGTGAGAAGTGAGCGAGAACAATAGAAGAGTAATCAGGAAGACTGTAGATAACGATTGACATTGCATTTAAATTTATGAAGATCAAAGTTGGCTGTAAAGCATGTAGTTGGAAGAGTGTTCCACAAGTGAGAAGTGAGCGAGAACAATAGAAGAGTAATCAGGAAGACAGTAGATAACGATTGACATTGCATTTAAATTTGTTAAGATCAAAGTTGGCTGTAAAGCATGGAGTTGGAAGAGTGTTCCACAAGTGAGAAGTGAGCGAGAACAATAGAAGAGTATTCAGGAAGACAGTAGATAACGATTGACATTGCATTTAAATTTGTTAAGATCAAAGTTGGCTGTAAAGCATGGAGTTGGAAGAGTGTTCCACAAGTGTGAAGTGAGCGAGAACAATAGAAGAGTAATCAGGAAGACAGTAGATAACGATTGACATTGCATTTAAATTTGTTAAGATCAAAGTTGGCTGTAAAGCATGGAGTTGGAAGAGTGTTCCACAAGTGAGAAGTGAGCGAGAACAATAGAAGAGTAATCAGGAAGACAGTAGATAACGATTGACATTGCATTTAAATTTATTAAGATCAAAGTTGGCTGTAAAGCATGGAGTTGGAAGAGTGTTCCACAAGTGAGAAGTGAGCGAGAACAATAGAAGAGTAATCAGGAAGACAGTAGATAACGATTGACATTGCATTTAAATTTGTTGAGATCAAAGTTGGCTGTAAAGCATGGAGTTGGAAGAGTGTTCCACAAGTGAGAAGTGAGCGAGAACTATAGAAGAGTAATCAGGAAGACAGTAGATAACGATTGACATTGCATTTAAATTTATGAAGATCAAAGTTGGCTTTAAAGCATGGAGTTGGAAGAGTGTTCCACAAGTGAGAAGTGAGCGAGAACAATAGAAGAGTAATCAGGAAGACATTAGATAACGATTGACATTGCATTTAAATTTGTTAAGATCAAAGTTGGCTGTAAAGCATGGAGTTGGAAGAGTGTTCCACATTTGAGAAGTGAGCGAGAACAATAGAAGAGTAATCAGGAAGACAGTAGATAACGATTGACATTGCATTTAAATATATGAAGATCAAAGTTGGCTGTAAAGCATGGAGTTGGAAGAGTGTTCCACAAACGAGAAAATAAACAGTTAGCATAGCATTTACAGTTATATCTATACAACCCAAACTTTAATTGATGAGAACTTGCCATCAATCTAGCAATGCAGTTACATACATGAAGTCTTGCTGCCATTTCGAAGAGATCACCTGGACAATTACCAACAACATCGGACAGAAAACAAGAATTTCTGTGCATGGATTTTAGGTTTGGTTTTGGCAGATGCTCTTCATTTCAAAGATGTAAATTCCATTGTTCTTCACCTTTAAAGGTGCAATTGAAAAAAAAAGAAGAAAACTTCTTAAAATTCCTTTGAAAGAAAGACGAAATCTTTTAATGCTAAAAGGAGTCTATATTTCTGCCTTTGTAATTTTTCCGAATTGCTTTCATGTATTCGTGGAAAATTAAACATGACATTAATTTTTTTTACGACAAATATCTGCTGCTTCGATGTGGATTCAGTTTATTGGTTTATGTAAAAAAAATTCTTCATTCAGGAGTGAACCGTCCAGCGGATCGAGAATTTTCACCCTTCGCAAATTTAGAAACCTTTGAAACTATAGCTGACATAGACGAACCTTCACTGCAAAACAATGCCTCCAAAAACGGAACTGATCTCGCTTACCCACCAAAGAGAAACCTCCCCATCAGCCTGGTTGATGCTCAACTTTACGAGAACGTCATTCTGCGATTTCTTCGTCTCACGCTTTCCACTGACTTGATGTGAAACAACTACATTGAATCAATAGCTTCATCTACCGCGAGGAAAGTTGTTCTCTGTGTCGCGCCAGAAGGTTTTTTTTCTCGTCTAAGACCATCCTTCAAATCTGCTAATCTACCATTCGTCCTTGCATTGAATACTGTAGCCATATATGGCCTAGTTCCACCGCTGTTCATTTCAAGGTTCTCCACAAAATCCAAAGACGGATATGCAATGTGATAGGTACTGATCTGGCATCTCGACTCCAGTCACTTTCTCGCCGACGTAATGTGGCTTCCCTATGTCTTTACTACAAATATTTTATGGCATCTTCTCCGACGAGGGATTTTCACTGGTGCCCCAACTTCATGTATTTAAGCATGCTGCTAAGTTCTCCTGTATAACGAAGGGCATAAACAATGACTAAGACGACTTGAATGTTGTAACTTTTCGTTGAAGCTAACGTTGTCAGCATTTGAAACCATTGGCGATTTTCACTAAGGAAGGTCATAAGTGCAAACAATCTTTGTTTCAGCTAGAGGCAACCTTAATGATAATTATTTTTCTCTAGAGAAATTAACATACTTCTTTTTACAAATATTTTCGTATTTTCAAATGAACGAATAAGAAATACATCCCATACAGCATATTTTTTAAGTAAAGAAACAACCTTTTCTCCCCAACGTCTTTACCCCAATTTCTAAGGCAGATGCTAATCCGTAAGGTCGTTTGTTGAGAAAATGGCAGTGGCATCTTTAATAAAAATGATCTTGATAATGCCTTTATTGTGCGGCCTGCTTTATGAGATGCTATACCTCATTCTGTACACTGTTCAAAAATGATAGGTCATGCCTTACATATACAATGCTTCGTTAAAGATGCTGGGAAAATGTTTGGCTACCGCTCCAAACTTTTCAGGTCGCGCTCGTATTCTTGAGAATGACAGCTTAAAAGTAGTCTAGCTGCTCTACATAGGTTTGGATTCAAAGTGATCAATCTTCTGGACTGTCTAATTCTTCTTGTAGACTGGGTACCAACTATGGCTAAAGGGCTAAGTCTATTCTTCTATTTAACTATTGAATGTGGTAGACAGATGGATTAATGCCTGAAAAGAGACTATCATTGAGTAATCCCAAGACTTTTATTCGGAAAACGGTTGCGACATCTTTAATAAAAAAAAATACCTGGGTTATTCCTTAGCAATGAAGCACGCCTTAGTAGGTACTGTATCTCGTGCTGCCCACTCTTCGAAAATGGTTTCTCATGCCTGCTCTAAAACAAACATCGGGCATCTACCAGAAGAAAGACTAAACCGCTGATACTATCGCTCTAAATTTCGATGCAAAAAGTGATGACGGGGAGCTATTTTTAGATCGAAGGACCCCATCACAGCAAATCGCTAACCTCTGGAAGAAATAACTGATTTTGTTTTACTTGGACATTAAGGAAATCCAAATCAGATTTAGCAGGGCAAACCATACATTTGGCAAACTACAGCAGCACCCACACCAAGATCAGAATCTTCGAACAAGATCCCGTATTCTTGATAAATTACCCTTTTTGGAAAAAGATGACAAGATAAAGAACGCTGTTCACTATAAGACAGTTTCAGGAGCGGCCGAATACCCATAGACAGCAGACAGAGGGGGGACGAGAAACCCCTCACCGCACCGTGAAAAGGAAGACACGCCCATTAGACTGTTCATCTTCTCGCCTCGTCCTCACTGGTCTACAACACAAATTTTACAACCGATTTACATTTTCTTACTGCTAACGGCTTATAGTTTTATTTCGTGAGTTACGATGTGGCCAAAGAGATAATTTTAAGCCATAAATGTTTGACTGATAGAAATTGCAGCCAGAGAGAGAACCTGATGTCTGGCCTGAGCTGCAAAGCCACAGTCTGAGGAATAATTTCATGCTTACTGCCCTGGGTGGTACTACGTTGATCAACTTCTTGTTTGAAGAAGTTTGTGCCGTGTCCCTTCAGGGCAATTTCCTGTTCTTTCGTAGCTCTTAATAAATTTTGTATTTTCCTAAATCTTGTTCTCCCATCCATTTACTGAGGCTCGCTGAGTATATTATATATTGTTTTTATTTGTCCCACTTGCCTTCAGTCTGTGCTGTGGGTATTAGATTTTCCAAGCTTTCTTTCCTCATTATGTGCCCTAGAAAGCTGAACTGTCTCTTGCTGATGTTAATTATAAATTTCAATTTTCTTTCTCATTTTTTCCTAAAACTATATTCAGTCCTTGGTATCACCGATATTTTGTAGAGCACCGTTTCTGCCACAGGACAAAAAAAGAGAGAAACATGGGTAGACCCACAGAGACCTGTTGTCAAACAGTGGAGACAGGCCTGAGGGCCAATAACTTATAGTGCAGTTGGCTCCCACTGCAGCGAATGGTAGACAGTGGAAAATTCTCTCACTTCATCACCTTAAGTGTCACCAGACAGGCAAAAAAATTGACGCGAATGAAGCGCCCCCTGTACACAACGATCCTTACACACAAACACAGACAGGCATGAAACAGTGTAATAAAGAGATCTGCCTGCCTTATTTGTGCAGTGCCAGACACCATATGTGAATCAAGCTATAATATAACACGGTGAGGCTCGAAATCCCGACAAAAGAAATTGGACCCCGAGAAAGCACTTTCAGCCATCATTCTTTTGTAGATGTTAAGAACAGATAGTTGGTAGGGAATTTATACGCAAAAGCAGCAAAAGCTCTGCATATTGCTCTACGGCTGGCGCCAGTTGCATATGGTTGCTGAGGGTCGTTCCGGTAGCGTAGCTGTTAACATCGCCGGAAATGTAATCAATGAGCCGAGTTCAAGTTCCGTTCTTGTTGGCTGCTGTAAATTTCGCACAAATGACCTGAGAAAAGACATAAATCAAACCTCACTTTCACTGCCAGTAACTGGTTACACGGTAGGGTGGATTCGGCTGTCTAATCTATCTATCTATCTATCTATCTATCTATCTATCTATCTATCTATCTATCTATCTATCTATCTCCGTCTGTTCATTATCTATCTATCTTTCTATCTATCTGTCTATCTATCTATCTATCTATCTATCTATCTATCTCAGTCTACTCTCATCTATCTATCTATCTATCTATCTATCTATCTATCTATCTACCTACCTATCACAGTCTTTTCAGTATGTATCTATCTATCTATCTATCTATCTCTGCATACCTATCTATTAATTTACACAAATCTATTTATTCATACCTATATATCTATTAATTTATTCATATCTATCTATCTATCTATCTATCTATATATTAATTTATACATATCTATCTATTCATTAATTTATTCGTACCTATCTACCTATCTAGCTATCTATTCATACATATATACCTATCTATTAATTTATATATATCTATCTATTCCAAACCTATATATATATATATATATTAATTTATTCATATCTATCTTTCTATCTATCCATATCTATCTATATATCTATCTATTCATACCTACTATATATATATCCCTATTAATTTATTCATATCTATCTATCTATCTATCTATCTATCTATCTATCTATCTATCTATCTATCTATCCTAACTCGAAACCGTAGAAAAGGCAACCGGAAACATGGCAATTTACAGAAAATAAAGAAAAATAGTATGATAGACTGGGCTCTTAAGCTATGTTTGGAAGCTATTCATAAGGAAATCTTCGAATTTCCAAAATTAGAGAAATGAACGGGAAACTACCTCACTATCTTCTCCGTGGTAATTAAAAGATAATAATCAAGAAGGAGAAAACTGGGGAATGTCAGGGACTCTTGAGTTCTGAAAAGTTTTGTTATTTCAAAAATATTGTCTCAAAAACGGAATCAAATTGCTTTTTTTTTATTAATTGTTGTGGGGCAAACCCCTTTTAAACAAGATGGACTCGTCCAAAGTATACTTATACTGACAGAGAGAATACCTGCAGATTAAGATACTCTGAGTCAAGGTGAGAGATACGGAGACAATGCACAGATTGTTCACAGGGAGTTATACGAGTGTCCAGCGAGAGAGATAATTACGGCTTCACTTACAGTGACTTGTACATATACTTTCTACTAACCCGCATTCCTGGACTACTAATCTTCACTTCAAGTCTGTATTCTTTCGTTTAATACACTTATGTTTCTATCTCAGTTACTGGCGTTGTTTATTTATTTGTACAGGATTCCATTCCCGGAATCCACAACATTAATAATGGCGTGTGAAGAGTAAATCAAGAACTATAGCTCTATGGCAGGCGCTTACTAGATTGTGGTAAATATCGGAGAGATCTTTCAGAAAAAGCGTAAGACCTTTGGGTTTTTTTTAATGAAATAGTTCAAAATGAATTCGATCCAAACGCCATGACAAGATTGAATTCAATAGCGTTCTGAGTTTGTAGTTTGGAAAGAAAAAAATGTCATTTCTCGACACTTTTCTTTATTTGTTTCGCTCTCGTGTGCAGAAATGGGACGATGTTTGATTCAATGAAGCATAAGAAAAACAAAACTGCAGTTATGCAAATTCTAAGCGGGGAATATTTTTCTTTTCCTCAGTAAATTAAGCAGTTGGCTTCCTTGACAAAGTGACTATCGACTCTGCCTGCCAATCACCATGTCTTTTAGGATTTTTTAAAATTCTCTTAATTTTTCTGTTCAAAAGACCAACAGCTTTTTCCCATCAATTGGTCAGTCAATAATAGATTTTCATCGGTATATTTTGTAAAATCCATTTCTATCTATCTATCTATCTATCTATCTATCTATCTATCTATGCATATATACATATATATATATATATATATATATATATATATATATATATATATATATATATATATATATATATATATCTTAGTCTAACAATAGCTATCTATCTATCTATCTATCTATCTATCTATCTATCTATCTATCTATCTATCTATATATCTATCTATCTTTTCCTTTCAGTCTATGTATCTATGTATCTATTTATCTATCTCAGACTGTTCATTTTCTATCTCTGTATCTATCTATCTCAATTTATTCATATCTATCTCAGTTTGTTCATATCTATCTATCTATCTATCTTACCTTATTAATAAGTATGTCGACCTGTTTTATCCCTTATGAAGTTCATATCTATCTATCTATCTATCTATCTATCTATCTATCTATCTATCTATCTATCTTAGTCTAACAATATCTATCTATCTTTTCCTTTCAGTCTATCTATCTATCTATCTATCTATCTATCTATCTATCTATCTATCTATCTATCTATCTAATTACCAGTCTTTTAATATCTATCTATCTATCAAATCTATCTATCTATCTATCTATCTATCTATCTATCTATCTATCTGACTCTGTTTCATTCTTTGCCTTGTTAACTGTGCCGCTAATCGATTTTTGAAATCAGTTAAAGTTGTTCGATAGTGAAATCTTGCTAACAAGACTGGCATGATAAAATATGTTCCTAATTCACGGATGTACTAACGCGTAATATGGGTTGTGGAGACGGCAAAAGACTATATATATATATATATATATATATATATATATATATATATATATATATATATATATATATATATATATATATATATATATATGTTTTTAGTGTATAGTAGCAGCAGCGGTCATTATTCAGACATATATTAAATAGTTTACGACCTGCGTCTGCTATTACGCGGCCGTTATCGACGCAGCGAAACCTTCTATGTAAACAAAACAACATGTCATCTTTGATGGCGACCATCTGTGTCGTAAAGTCCATATAACCATTCTGATGTTTGCTCATGTGAACCGTATGCTTAGATCGATAAATACCATAAAGAAATATCCAAATGTTGCACAGTTTTTCCTTTATTTTTTCTTGAAACTGAATCCATTATACGTCGTTGGGAACGGCTCATTATAAAATATAATACAGATTCGTTGTCTGTTATATTTAACAATATGTCTGTATATATATATATATATATATATATATATATATATATATATATATATATATATATATATATAAAAGACAGGATGTGTGTGTGTATGTGTGTGTAACGAATGCACGGCCCAATTTTCGACGGATTTGTACCAAAATTTACATGCACATGCTCCAAGTTAGTGAAAGGCCAACACCGATTTGCATTTCCCAACTCCCATCGATAGTGGAAATAATCGATTTTTTCATGTTTCTACAGCAGTTTTCATGTAGTTTGCGGCCTTTTTCTATTGGCCACAGTGAAAGCCTATAGCTGGCTGCCACGAATAGGCAGGAAGATTCTATTGGCCGGCGTGAGAGCCAACAGCTGACTGACACGAATGTTAACTAGCATGCTAGCATGCAAAAAAAAATCGATAGCTGCATTCGTCACAAGTAGGAAAAATTTAAATCTGCATGACACTTTACTCCAATTGGCTCATTCGCTTGCTTAAACTCAACGTTCATTCTGATTCTGCAGAACTGGGTTGGGTGTGAAAAATTATTTGTTGTTAACATTCTTTTTTCATTCGGTTTTTCCAGTTATGAGTCCTTTTTTTAAAGCTGATCGTTTTGTGTTCATTTTGTTTAGTTCTTTTTTCGTAACAGATTTAATGTTTAGTATAGAGCTTAGAAAAATTCGCAGTGTGAGATAGGCAAGAAGTAAGGCATGTAGCAACATCAGCATGGTAAAGGGCACTCCTTTAAAGGCAAGGAAGGGCAAAAATATTTTAAGTCAAGTGATAACGATTGCTGCATGAGTCGTACGATTTTTGAATCAAGCACGGGCAACGCCGGGCCAAGCTGCTAGTACATATATATATATATATGTATAAATTATTAAATAAACTATTTTAAGGAAATTGTTTTCCCCATAATGATTTAGGACGATTGTGGGTTTATAAAATCTCCAAAACCGCCTTCACCCGCCGCCCTTCTTTTCATTTCCGTTCAAGCGGTCTGAAGATCGGGTAATCGTGAAACTCGGGTTATGACGTTGAGCATCCTTTCATAGCATTTAACGCTGTTAAGTTTTTTTTTTTTTTTGTTTTGCCCGGTGTAGGCAATCTAGGCTTCGAGCACTTTACTTTGCTACGTAGGTTAGTTTGTATTTAGGCCCTTTTTGTCGTTCTGTTTCAGTATTGTTAGCTTTATTCGGAAGTGGATAAGAGTTTTAAGTTTTGGCACGTTGTCAGTCGGTTCCACCAACGGAAGACTGTCAACTGTGTTCCTTAGTTGAAAATAGACATTTTTTAAAAAAATGTCGTCTGTTACAATCGTAATTAAATACGATGAAAAAGGCCTCTCCAACTTTCATATTTAAATATAACGGAAAATAACTTGTTTAAAGAACCCATATGTAGAATTCAGCCTAGTGTGATATTAGCCAAGAGAAAAGAAGTCATGGGCAATATGAGCACTGGAAAAAAAATAGTTGTTAAAAACATTAAGTTTATAAGTCCCAGAAATTCATGCACAGCGTTGGCTGTCCAGTGACAGGAGTTGTGAGTTCAATACCTGGTTAAGTCAGTGAAGAACTGGGAGAGGTGAATCAGCAGGAGATAACTGATAACTGATATCCATTAGACATGGCACGTGGAACTAGAACAGTCTACCACAGCGAGCGAAATAAAGGGTTCAGTTTGACATTCCAACCATCTGAAGAAGGCCGGCGCGTACAATGGCCTAAACGTTGTGATAAATATGGCAACAAAGATGAGGACAATAGTCCGAATAATGTACATGTAGTGTACCTAATCTCAGAAATAAAGACATATATATATATATATATATATATATATATATATATATATATATATATATATATATATATATATATATATTACATGAATCATTCACACAAAAAACAGATTAGTGAAGTTAATGATATAAATGGTGAACAATTTACTTCATGCCACATTGACTGAAAAAACTGCTACAACAAAAGAATTCTCCAATTACCATATTAGTAAAAAAACGGTCTCTCTTTTAAATTTTCAAAAAATTCAACCTTAGCGTTAAATTTCTTACCGTTAACAATAACACATTTAAAAAAAAACAACATATTTCGATTCACATCTAATCTTTCGTGGCCGTTATTACCTGGATGTACTAAAAAAGCAAATCAATTTCCACGCTTGATGATGTCTGTATGAACAGATGAAAGAACTAGCAAAAAAGACCTTATACAACTTGAATTTATTAAAAACAGGGATCCTAACATTCATCTAGAGGTTCGTGGGTTAATGTAATTTTAATAAATTTGTTTGCGAATATGTTTTTCGCCATTTATATCATTAACTTCACTAATCTGTCTTTTGTATGAATGATTCATGTAATATAAATTGAACTGCACCACATATTTGATATATATATATATATATATATATATATATATATATATATATATATATATATATATATACAATTCTCAAAATGTGTCTGTGTGTGATAGGATGTTGTTTCCACAGTTTTCATCCGATTTTGATGATTTTTTTCAATGCTGGTTTTGAGTTCAAAATATTAGCGACAATGGCTCTCCACTACTTCCTGTCCATTATAACTCTCAGTAACGTTTTACTATTTACTATCTGTTGTTGGAAATATATCTTTTATAAAAAACATTAATAAAAATAAATAGTTTAAATTATTACAATATTATTTATTATTATACAGTTCCCTTTTCAATGCGACCCACCATTCAAATTGTTACCCCCCACCAATTTTGGGATGTGCCTCAGTTGCACCCAAATGTTGATACTAATATTGATTTTCGGGTGGGCGGACTTTAAACTTAAACTGCTCCACGTGAACGGTAAAAAAGACGGGTTATACGGCTAGTATATATATATATATATATATATATATATATATATATATATATATATATATGAAAATTTCTCAGAGTTAACCTGTAGATAAGACAATTTTTTAAATATTAATATATTCCAGTTGCTAGTTTCCTTGTTTAATTAAATTTATTTCGGTTTTTGGTTTGAGAAAGTCCACATTGGACGAAACACGTCAGCATTTAATAGTGTTTTCCTATTGTCATTAATATTTAATATATATATATATATATATATATATATATTTACACGAAACAATTGTTTTACAACGATTCATTGTTAGCACATTCAGTATTGTATGCATATTCCCAATTTTTAAATAAATGTATGATATGTAAGCATAATTTGAATGTATTTACATATCTCTTATATATATATATATATATATATATATATATATATGTGTGTGTGTGTGTGTGTGTGTGTGTGTGTGTGTGTGTGTGTGTGTGTGTGTGTATGTGTGCAATTACTGACTGAAGAGAAAAGAATGAGAGAATAAAGAAAAAGAAAGGAATATAATATGAGGGAGGCTATATTAAAGTTATGATTGCTCGGCCATTTTGGCGACCGACTCCTCTCTCTTGTCAGTTAAGCTATGTTTATCAACTCCAGTCATGTTTGCAAAATGTCAGGTTTGTATCTACACAACAAGCACGATAATAATACGATAATTCTATCAAGCGGGAGACTTCAGAAAACGCCAAGAATAAATTAGAAACATGGTCGTGACAGAGACAAATATAACGTTATCTATCGGAAAACAGTGGAACTTACAAAACCTTACTCTCAAAAGTGCCACGGATACAGACAGCTTGAAAAATATAACGCTTCAGACAGTATATTATAGCTGGCCGCTCGTATTCGAGGATACCCTTCTAATAGGGCGTCTAGCTAATCCCTATTGCAGACGCTCGCTCAAGTACATTTGTGTTTATTCAATACTCACAGAGCCCACCCGTGGTTTATACCCAACTATGCTGAGCAGACCTTAGTTACAGTTTCTGGGAAAGAGTGTGTTATTTAGCATGATCAACAATTTTAACAAGTCCAGCATGTTCAAGCCCTCGGCCACGATGACTTGTGATTTTGTGTCACCATCTACCCAGTTTAACGGCTTGGGTCAACCCGTGTTATAGCTTTTCAGGCGCTTTCCAAAGGTGCCGCACGTTGAGATGGCCCCCACCTCCAGTCCGATACCACCAGGAATCTTTTTTCCAGACAAAGCGACCATGGTGAGATTCGAACCCGTCTCTCATGGTCAGAATGCGAACGTTCTAACGACTTGTACACATATCTGTTCAAATCTTGTTAGGAAATTGACAAATTTGGATAGAAAAATGTTAATTGATCGTTTTTTACGTTTTAAATAACCTTTTCAGGTTATTTAATGCCTAAAAAATGTTTTTAGATTGTAACAATTTTTTGTTCCGAGATAATAATACTGATATAATTCTTAATAATTAACCCATAGGTGGTGGGTAAGGCGTGTATTCATACCTTTCTCGATGCTATTTGCGTGTAAGTGTAACGAACCCGACTGGAATTGGGAATCTGCTCCCCGATTACCAATTCCGAGCTATTACCTATTACACCATCCGCAAATCCAAGCTTACAGCACCTGTTATTTCCAAGCAGTCACCCATCGGGGTACTGAACAGGTTAGAATCTGTTTAACTTCGGTGATCGTATGGGAACCGGTGTTTCAACGTGATAAGGTCTTAAGCCAGTAAAATGTGTAGAATAATAAAAAACAAAATTTAATTTAAAAGTACAAACAAGAATGAAACGCCTCAGCATTTACGAGTTCATAAAAATCTAGATAACTGATAGGAAATATATGTAGTACCCTGTAAACATTGGGAAAATTGAAACATTCCTTCTTGGCGTGGTAATAGTAACTGTATGATTAGCCGTTTCCCTATAAGGAAACATTCGGCATTTATTCAAACTGTCGTTTGATATTCATAAATTTCTTTTTTTTAAACAAAATTTCAGGGAAATAGGTTTCTTAGGTCCAGTCGGTTTCCTTCCTAACCTTTTATCTGAAGTAGTGTGGAATTCTACACCTTGATTAACTCATTACTTTCTCTTCAATATGTGCCTTCCATTATAATTTTTAAAGTTCCTCGAGAATGTCCTTTCTGTTATAGTGATTTTCTAAGCCAGGCTTAGATGTGGCACAAGGCCGAAAGTATGGGGCACCTAGTGAGGATCGAACTCACTACTCAGTCGTAATTGATCTAGCAAGACACATTTTCTAACCATTACACCACGCCGAGGTGCCCACGTGATTTTCCAAGCGCAGCTTAGATGTGGCACAAGGCCAAAAGTAGGGGGCACCCAGTGAGAATCGAACTCACTACTCAGTGGTAATTGTTCTAGCGAGACAAGCTTGCTAACTATTACACCGCCTCGAGGTACCCTGTCCTTTCTGTTATAGAGAGAATGCTTCCCCGACCACTGGAAATTTAATATTTTAAAATCTAGGCTCAGGTTTTACCCTATTATATCCTCATAATATGCTTTTCTTCGTTACTCCTTTTACTCTACATTGAGTGGTCCTTGGGCCTTGTATTGGTTAAACGATAAAAAAGATAAAGATTATAATGTAAAACTGGCATCTACTCTTGAAAATGACTGCCAATCAGTTGTTAACTGGGGCAAGTAATGGCCTATACCCCCCCCAAAAAAAACAACATTCCTTTAATGATCATCCGAGAATCATTCGTGCCTTCTAATAGCATGGCCGATATTAACCTTCAGAAAAAAAACTCCTTGCGCCATCTTGGTCTCACGATTTCTACTGATATAAAATGGAGTGATTATATTGAATCGATTGTTAGGTCTACTGCTAGGAAAATTGGTTCATTTCCTCCCTTTCCGTCCCAACAAAAACCTCATTCAGTAAATCTATATCTTGAGTCGTTATTGGGCCTTGCATTGGTTAAACAATGCTATAAAAATAGAAGTAAACCTGACCGCCGATCACTTGTTAACTGGGGCAAGTAATGGTCTGTAAATGTTAACGCATCTATAACAAAACAGCTTTCATTTAATCACCATATAGAACCACTTTCTGCTTTCCATCAGAATGTCTAATGACAAAGTTCAGGAAAGCAACTCATTGCGCCTTCTTGGTCTCAGGTTTTTCACTGAAGTTAAGTGCTTATATTGATTCATTTGCTAGGTCTGCTGCCAGGAAAGTTGGTTCACTCTGCCATGCTCGACAATTTTCCTCGTCAGAATCCATCTTATGCATTTATACATCTGCTATTCGTCATTGCTTTGAATAATGTTGCCATATTTGGTCTTTGATGCCTGCTATGTATTTAGAGATTCTCGATAAGAAGTAATGTAAGGTTATTGGTCCTGACCTGGCATTTCGGATTCAGTCATTGTCCCACCGCCGTGACGCGTCTTCCCTCTGTTTTTTCTGCAAATGTTTTCATGGAGGTTCTTTTAATAACCTTCTTTCTTCGTACAACCACCACAAGAATGTAAGCGTAGCACTATTTTGGCAACAAGGTCTCATAATCTTACTGTTGAACAAGCTAGATTAATCCGGAAGTTCTATTCTAATAATACCTATTCTCGCTTATGTAAAGACAATTTCTTGATTTCGTTTCACCTACAATTTTCAGAAATTTAATTCAACGTCATTCGTAATATTTTGTCTACCTGAAAACCATTCTTTTATTGTACTTTATTTCCCTTCCTTCATAATGGCACTATCAACTTGCTTGGAATGAAAGAATAAAAAACGATAGTGGAACATTTGAAAAAAAAAATAATCAGAGGATTGGAAATAATTCAAGAAAGGCCAGGGTATACATCAACATAAACGGTAATATCACTAGGTATTCGAACTATATGAAATATAGAAACGTACGACGTGCCTTCTCCCCAATACTGAAAAGAAAAACTAGTGGATGTTACAGTGTCTATCTTTACGGGCTAATCCTGTATGTCATATTTCAAGACACTGCGCTTTACCCATATGTCAGAAAAGCATCTTTTTGCTGCGGTTACGCCAAAAATGTAATCGCTATTGAATGGGCTTCACTAACTAACCGTTATCCGTTATTTGACTGGCTAAGCACGGTGCAAAGTAATTGGGGACTTGAAAGGAAACTTAAAGTAGAATGTTGAAACCAACAAAGATAGATAAAAGAAGGCAACGTAATAATAAGTTAGCTGAAAGGTTTTTTTTTAATAAAAACAAGTTCAAGAGTGTTGAAGAATATATAAATAGAGAGGCTGTGATATAAATAAAAGTATAAATATAAAGTTTTATTTCTTTAATCCTTTTACCCCATGCAAAGCGTGGGCACCCCTAGTACGCAGGGGTTACATGGTGTAAACACTGAGTATTGGGAGAATTGAGGATTTTCTTTTAATTAAACAAGGAAACAATATATTTATTGAACAAAGTAACTAATAATAACAGAACAAATGTCATTGAAACAAAGCAAGTTCAGTCGACCAATGATGACAATTCCAGAACAACGTAACTGTAAACAATTTTTTCTATCCTCTGCCAACAGCAATGATGGAGAAAGCATTACCTCGAACATTACTTTTTAAAACCCGTTTGTATGTTGTATTTACTTCCATATAAAGTACACTTTTCCTCCCCACAATTTTTTTTTTGGGCACAGTAGTTTCCTTATATCTCCAGAAGGAAAGAAATAATGGCACTAACATTCAGAAAACTTAAATTGATTACTTGGTTACTTATTTTAGTGCATCTTTTTACTTAGAATTATTTCTGCGTGACACAAACAATAGTCAGTGCATTAAACATATTAGCTATAATCAACAGTGCCTTTTTATAGCCATATGTCAGTTAGTTGTATTGTCAACTAAGATTTTTTTTTCACATTTCTATAAGTAGTGAAGTAATCGTTCTTAGTAACGCAGTTAATCAACATAATCAATGTGTAATTTGTTTAGGAGAAATAATTCAATTTTGATTACAAATCAAAATGTTTAAACTATAAAAACTGATATAAAGTGGATGACTCTCCAGTTGAATATTTTTTTTAATATTATTATTAGTTTTTTTTTTACTCTCTGAATTCCTTCCTGTATTCGAAGTTTCTTGACAAGAAAGCCTGAAACTGATTCAATTTCCGATCAGTTACTAATAATAACAAAACAAAAGTCATTGAAACAAAGCAAGTTCAGTCGACCAATGATGACAATTACAGAACAACGTAACTATAAACAGAATTATTTTTCTATCCTCTGCCAGCCGCAATGATGGAGAAAGCATTACCCCGAACCATCGCCAGTGAGACACGCTGCAAGTGCCACTCCGTTTCGCGAGGCTCGTTCCTTAATTGAGACGCAATCGCGCCAGTCCTCCGAAGGAACACCATCGAACGAGGGCCATAACTCCTGAAGTCACCACTGCCACAGGAGGAAAGGACAAAAAATGAACGGGATTCAAGAAGACAGAAGATGACGATTGATGTTACATTTAAAGTTTTAAAGATTCTATTTATCAGGGAAGCAAGTAAAAGAAGAAAATTCAATAGGCGGGAAGTAAGAGAAAAGAAACTTTTGAAGTAGAAGTGGAGGTTGTATTTATCTATTTCAACAATAAAAGGGTGGGGGACCTAATCTACACCCAAGCTTAAATTCATGTAGTCCAGGGATAAAAGCTCATCAGATCATTAGGATAAAAATTATTTGTAGAAAAGACAGAGGGAAGCCACACAACGTCGGTGCGAAAGTGACTGAAGTCGAGATACCAAGTCAGGATCCATTACATTTCATATCCTTCTTTGGATTTTGTCAACAATCTCGGGATAGCAGGAAAACCATACCAGATATGGCAGGAGTACTCAATGCACGGACGAATGGTAGATTTTACAAACACACATATATTTCTTATATATGTGTGTGTATATATTTATATATATATATATATATGATGAAAATGTGGAAAAGACAAAGCAAAATCCGAATATGTGAGTTTACTGTTTTTTATTTTTATTTTGTTTTTGTTATTCTGTCGACGTCAGACGTTTCGGTCAAATAGACCTTCTTCAGGACATGGTTAATGGAGACATATTTATATTAGATTTAAGTTAGATGAAGAGACGATATATACAGGACTAGTCAGAAACAGAAAACTGCAATTCTAAAGTCAGAGTATTCTATCTTGGAGTCGGATACGCTGGCGTCACGCGGGCGGCGCTGCGAAAACCTGCTCCCAGGGAAGAGATTTTATCCTAAGTGGAAAGGGGGGTATTTAAAACTATAGCTTATCGGTACGTTTGTCAAGCATTAATCTTGCTAGAAAACTTGATATGTTAAAGAAACCTTGTTGGGTGTTTATTGTGTGTGAGGTGGATATCATGCCAGCCTCGTAAATCTGCCTAAGGTTTTTATTGTGGATATATTTTAAAACCTTCACAGAGTCGAAATCAAAATTGTGATCAGATTTGGCTTTGTGTACAAACAAAGCACTACTTAAATTACCGAGGCGAATATCTCGTTTGTGTTCGGAAATGCGAGAGTTCAAGGACTTCCCTGTCTCGCCTACATAACTCAAGTTGCAGTCTCTGCATGGCACCTGATAGACGTAAGCATCGGATCTTCTTTGTACATGCTACACAGTCACACAGATATACACATTAATGCGTAAGATAAAAAGAGCAGAGAGTTATTCCTCTGACGAGACAAATTTTGTCACGATGTAGTGACCGAAATATCCTTGCAATAGATGCAGCTATCGATTCAATGTAGTCGCTCGACTTCAAGTCAGTTGAGGCCAAGAAGGCGAATTGTGTTGCTCTCAAGGTGACTAACACCAGCCATGCTGTTAGCAGACAGAAAAGCTTCTCTATGGTGGTTACATGAATGCAGTCTTGATTTGTAGGCGTTAAAATTTAAAAGCCATTTCTTGCCCCATTTAACCACTGATTGGAGGGCGTCTTCAAGAGCAGCAAGACGTTTGCTTTGTCATCTCTGACGAATTTGCTATTGGGACAGGAGTCAATAGTACTGCATAAATACCTACTTGGGAACTGATTATATCAGGAATATTATTACACAAACAGCGTTAGACGAAAGATAGAGCTCTAGGTTGGGGTTCATGTGAAAGGATCTGGAAGCGAGCCTGT
>OZ038509.1:69797910-69812910 GCA_964036315.1 Acanthosepion esculentum | reverse complement strand
TATATATATATATATATATATATAAGCAAGGTTTATATATATATATATGTATATTAGCAAGGTTTATATATATATATTAGCAAAGTTTATATATATATATATATATGTTTATATATATATATATATTAACAAGGTTTATATATATATATATATATACATATATATATATATATATTAACAATGTTTATATATATATATATGTATATTAGCAAGGTTTATATATATATATTAGCAAGGTTTGTATATATATATATATTAGCAAAGTTTATATATATATATTAGCAAGGTTTGTATATATATATATATATATATATATATATATATACAAACCTTGCTAATATATATAAATATATATATATATAAACCTTGCTAATATACATTTATATATATAAACATTGCTAATATATATATATATATATATGTATATATATATATATATATATATATATATATATATATATTTATATATAAACCTTGCTAATATATATATATATATATATAAACATATATATATATATTAGCAAAGTTTATATATATATATTAGCAAGGTTTATATATATATATATATTAGCAAGGTTTATATATATATATATATATATATATATATATATATATATATATATATATATATATATATATATATATATGAATTTAAATACTTTTTTAGTCGATACTCTTATTTGCGTAGACGCTCCATGTATTTATTAAAAAGTATATTTATTTATTTTCCGGCTGGTTAAATATATTATAATAATAGACTGTAATAAACTGTAATTTATCTTTGATAAAAAAAATTCGGTACGAAAGTGTGGCCAATATCTGCATTGGAAAATCTGTCAATTTTAAGGAAATAGAACGACAAGAAACTGGTATGAATATCCCCCAGATATCGGTTAAGGAGATAGGACCTGTAATAATTTTATGGGACTTTACAATACAGGGAGACAGAACAATCAGAGGTAATCGCCCAGACATCGTGATCACAGATCCCCAAGAAAAGAATGTGCTTTCTTATTGACATGACAGTCTCTGGAAATTGTAATGAATTTTTCAAAGTCTTCAAAATGCAAGAACCTGTAGCCCACGAGGACCCCAATAACTCCAATTGTAGTTGGAGCCCTCGGATTGATTGGAAAAGGTTCCGATAGACGCATTGAAGAGATTCCTGGTAGCCTTAAAGAAACACAAATAATTGTACTCACAAGTACAGCCCACACTTTACGAAGATCTTTATGTAAGTAAAATATGTGTGATCTTAGTTTAAAAAAAAATACTTAGCACAAAATTTCATGAAGTCATTTTTGACCTTAGGTCTCTGGTTGGGGCCCGGAAAGAAATGAGTATGCAACAAAACTCAAAGGGAATAATAATAATAATAATAATAATAATAATAATAATAATAATAATAATAATATATTTCATGTACACTGCAATCTTCAGTACTTGAAGATCAACAAGGGTTGCGTACTTCAGATAGGAACCAATCAAGGGCCAAAAATGTGTTACTGAAACAAACTCCTCCCAAAACGAAGAAACACTAGGTCAACAAACCCGGACTATTCCCAACCTTGGGCCAAGGGACTCAATGCCAAATCAAATAATAAAAAGAAAACGAGCGAAATGATATCGCAAACAAGTCATGACATCATTCTTCACTGAACTCGAAAATCCAGCAAAGGACACCACGAATCAGACACACCAAATATGGAGAAATATGATAGAAAGTGATATAAGACCCCACTTCAACCCAAACATGCTAGCCAATGTCCGCAGGGTCACGTGCAAAATCAAAAGACTCTTAGATGCAGAAATAGATAAGATAAATTTAGATATAAGACAGGACATTATAATGCAATACTCAAACTGTAAAGAGATGAAAGTAGAAATAAGTAATAGGAATGAGGTAAAAAGGAAAACGAATGAGATACGAAATAAACTCCTCGCAAATAAAATCGAAGAATCTACCTGTGACATTAGATGCAGTTATCGAGACTATGTCAGTGAAGATGACACCAACTACATCAAGTTAGAATTTCTTGAAAACCACAAAGCTGAAATCACCGGAGCGAAAACCCACGTCATCCAAGTACTCAGCAGAGTAACTCTCACACAATTGTCATACAGAGACCAGCTCCCAAAAATTCAGATGACGAAGTCCAATAAGCACATTGTGCAAATATACAACGCTGCTCTGGAAACACTGTTAACGGATAAACCACCGGAAAATATCACAGAAGTTAAGAAAATCATATACGCAACAGTTTTAGCAACTACTGGAAAGCTTGGGGTCAAAACATTAACAGATATAGATAGCCAGCTTAGAAGGCAAATCTGATGCAAGAAATAAAGGAAATCAGATGTGAGCTTTCTATATTAGATGAGCTCACTAGACACCCAAATATCTCCACACGCAAGTGCAAGAAGACCAACTGAAATTCCATCAATAAGGAAATTCTGAAACAGAAACTTCAGTTAAAGTCACAGAGAACAAGACGATACGAAAAAAGTTGTAAATTCTATCACCAAAATAAAATATTCCAAACGTAACTTGGAAATCGCCTATACATGTCGAAAAGTTGACAATGTGCAGGCATTTTGGGAGAATATTTGGAGCAGCACAAAGGAATATAACCCAAATGCAGAATGGACCCAACGTGAAGAAGAAAGAACGCTGGATACATCTCTGCAAGACCGTGAAAATATAACCACAAATAATGTTAGGGAAACTCTAACGAAATCCCCAAAATGGAAATCCCCAAGAAATGACAAAGTGCGTAATTTCTGGCTCTATCATCTCTCATCAAACCGTAAAGCCTTGCAAAATCCCTATCTACGCTTGTAAATAATCCCAATGAAATCCCGGATTGGATCACTGAAGGCATTACATATCTCATGCCAAAAAAAGAGTGAAACAGATGATCCGAAAAATTATAGGCCAATAACATGTCTCTCCATTACGTATAAGTTGTTCACGTCTATCCTGACGAACCGTACTTACTCTTCGTTTCGAAGCAAACAACATTCTTCCACTGAAAGAGAAGGGATGCAAGAGAGGTTCATATGACTGCAAAGATCAACTACTGATAAACAAAATAATCCTGGAGACGTTGTCGAAATCTTAGCGCAGCGGGGATTGATTATAGTAAAACCTTTGATAATGTGCCACACTCTTGGATACTTAAGACTTTGGAAATGTAACAAAGTTTCCCCTCTGATAATAAATTTCCTTAAGCACAACATGGGAATGTGGAACACTACAATATACCTAAATCACACCAGAGGCACTGCCATCTCTAACCGTCTGAATATCCGACGTGGAATCTTTCAAGGAGACTCCCTCTCACCCCTTCTGTTCTGTTCTTCCTTAATCCCCTTTACGCATGATCTGAACAACAGTAGGTGTGGTTACAATCTAGACAAAAAATATTCAATCACCTACTTTATATGGATGATCTCAAACTCTTTGCCAAAAACGACAATGAGTTGAAGGTCCTCCTCAATATTGTAAAATGTTTCAGTGACGACATAGGTATGGACTTCGGATTAGATAAATGAGCAAAAGTAACATTCAAGAAAGGGAGATTTATAGAAACACCCTCAACTGATTTAGACTTTGTCACAAAGATTAGGGAACTGGAACAAGATGAAGCCTATAAGTACTTTGGAATTAGCGAATGAGATGGTATACAACATACCCAAATGAAGGATAAGGTAAGAAATGAGTACTACAGGCGTGTACGTCTGGTAATAAATACCAAACTGAATTAAAAAGAAACAGAATATCAGTTATAAACACCTTGGATGTCCCTGTGGTGCAATACCGCTTTAACATCCTTAAGTGGACAATAGCTGACATTAAGCGAATGGACGGCAAAATGAGAAAACTTCTCACTTGCTACCCCATGAATCATCCCAAAGCTAATGTTGACCGTCTGTATGTGCCCAGATCCGAAGGAGGTAGAGGATTAGTTCAACTAGAACTGTCCTATAAAACTACAACAATTGGCTTTCAAAGATACGTGGCAACCACAGAATACTGGATGATGATATGTGTCAAAGAACATGAAAGTAGTAGGCGCCTTTATTCTGTAATAAAAGAAGCTAACAAGTTCAAAATGGAGTTTCAAATGGGTGCAGAAATACAAGTAAAGCACAATACACCGACTGAAGCTGCAAAATACATAAAAAAGAAAGCAAAAACAAATGTAACCGACCAGATACAGAAACAATAGCAAGATAAAACACTTCATGGCCAATACTCTGCCCGTACCCTACAAGGCGATGCAGACAAGCCCCGTACCCACTCAGTGGCTACTTAGTGCAGGGTTAATAGCTGAAACGGAAGGTTTTATCCTTGCTGCACAAGATCAGTGATTATTAACCAAAAATTATCAAGCACACATGCTAAAATATTGTATTATCCCAAAATGCAGGTTCTGTGATAAATATAAATGACATAATTGTTCAGCTTGTATCAGGTTGCACGGTATTGGCACCCATTGAATATAAAACCCGGCATGACAGAATAGGCCAGTATCGGCACTGGAAAATCTGTAACTTCTACGGGAAGGAAACTGCAAGAAATTGGTATGAACACCACCCAGACCCAGTTATGCAGAAGCGACCTATTACAATTTTATGGGACTACACAATATACACGGACAGGACAATCAAATCCAACCGCCCAGACATTGTTGTTAGAGACCACAAACGAAACATTGTGCTTCCTTATTGATATGGCAGTTCATGCAGACTGCAGTGTATCTTTGAAGGTCTTCAAAAAGCTATCAAAATACAAGTATCTTGAAACCGAAATCTGAAAAATGTGGCACATGGGAACATTAACAACCCCTGTTATAATTGGAGCCGTTGGTTTGGTTCGAAAAGATTCCATTAGACTCGATGAAGGGATTCCTGGAAGGCCATGCCTTAAAGAAATACAAAAAATTGTTCTCACGAGTACAGCCCACACATTACGAAGGTCTTTATCTATGTAAATTTTTTTTTAGTTGGTCAGTGGAAAATGGCATGTTGCCATTTCTAAACTAAGGTCTTTGGACGGGACCCGGAAAGAAATGTGTACACACCAGAAATAAAAGGAAATAATAATAATAATAATAATAATAATAATAATAATAATAATAATAATCATCATCATCATCATCTGAATATAAAACCGGCTTGACAGAGTGGGCCAATATCTGCACTGGAAAATTTGGAACTTCTACGGGAAGGAAACTGAAAGAAACTGGTACGAACACCACCCAGACCCGGTTACGGAGATATGACCTGTTACAATTCTATGGGACTACACAATACACACTGACAGAACAATCAAAGCCAACCGCGCAGACATTGTTATTAAAGATCACAAACAAACAAAAAATGCCTCCTTATTAATATGGCAGTCCCTTCAGACTGCAATGTATCTTTGCAGATATTTGAAAAGCTGTCAAAATACAAGACCTAAAATCTGTGAGACATGGGAACATCAACAATCCCTGTTGTAGTTGGAGCCCTTGGACTGGTTGGAAAAGATTCCAGTAGACTAATTGAAGGGATCTCTGGAAATCCATGCCTCAAAGAGATACAAAAAATTATTCTGACAAGTACAGCCCACACTTTCCGAAGGGCTTTATCTATGTAATATTTCTTTTTTTTTTTTGCAGTGGAAAGTGTCATGATGCCATTTCTAACCTTAGGTCCCTGGGTGGGACCCGGAAAGAAATGTGTAAACGTCAGATATCAAAGAAAATAATAATAATAATAATAATAATAATAATAATAATAATAATAATAATAATAATAATAAATTCCATTATGTTGCACCAGACAAACTTCTTATGGTTTCTGATGTGAATTTATTGGAGTTGTTAACATGAATCTGATTTGTCTTGATTAATTTTTCAATGCGATGAAAACGGAATGGTCTAGTATTTATGAGGGATTGGCAAGGCGTAACGTACGCGCTAACTAAATATCGAACTAAGGAACAAGTAGAATTGCTATATAATAATAATAATAATAATAATAATAATAATAATAATAAGAAGAAGAAGAAGAAGAAGAAGAAGAAGAAGAAGAAGAAGAAGAAGAAGAAGCAGAAGAAGAAGAAGAAGAAGGAGAAGAAGTGAAAGAAATTTTATGACACATTAAAATGGCAAAGTCGAAATGTTCAATCTAATAAAACGGGAAATGAAAAACAAAAGAAAAATGGCGATTACTCTTGGGAAATAAAAAAAACATAAACTCAAGGCGTTGTATATAAAAATATTATGGGTGTGATGAAGAAACGACAATCAGACTGACTGAGAAGAGAGGGGCGTTTTTTACGTTTTCTTTCTTCATTGTCTTTGAATCTCAAAGACAATCATTTCTATATGCGGTTTTGATGTCTATATTTTTATAATAATTTTTTTTAAAAAATTTTCTTTTCTTTCATGCGCCAACGTTTTGTGTCTGCCTAAGTATGTTGCGCAATTTTAAGTTCGTTTGGGTAAACAAACAGATGCACACATGAATTCAAAGTAGCAGCAACACGAAGAAGGCGATAATGCCACTAAGATGCAAAGGGCTTCTGGATTGGAAAGAGAATAAAAAGACTTTACAAGCAAGTGAAAATCCAATCCTAAACTGGCAACAAGGGATAAACCTTTACTCCTGTTCAAAATACCGAGGAGGATGGTGAACCGGAAGATAGGAGAATTTATCCTACTATATATACAGTGTAACCCAGATATAAGAGAGTTGTCGGTACCGAATACGAAGTCTCTTATATCCGGGTTTCTCTTATATCCGGGGTTGGTCTATTGTATATACATTAACACAGGCTCTAATTTGGGACCAGAGAAAATCTCTCTTATATCCGGGTTTATCTTATATCCGGGTCTCTCATATCCGGGTTACACTGTGTATATATATATATATATATATATATATATATATATATATATATTATGAAAAGGAAAAAGTTCGACAATTATTTTAAGATATTTTTTTAAGTCTATCTATAAAAAGAAAGTATAAACATAAAAATGTCTTAAAATAATTCTTTGTTTATTTCATAATTTGTGACGTCATTTGTTTACATTTGGATACGCATCGAGCAGATATGAATTTACGAGAGAAAATCATGGAGAATTGTGGTCTAAAAACAGTAAAATCGACCATGCTAAATGAAACGCTCGGTAAAAGCACGTCATGCTATATGACGGCTCCGTATAGGATACAGGTTCGATTCCTGTCGGAGGACGCATATTTTCTATGAAAATTTCTCGGACATTCAGGCCGGTAAATGTCGTTAATACTGTTTATTATAAACAGAGCATTTACCTTAAATATTTGTATCTATAAAAAATGTACTAATATATATATATATGCGTTTGTGTGTGTGTATATATATATGTGTGTGTGTGTGTGTTTCTGAGATGAGGTATTATGTACACTATTTACACTATTCGGACTATTTACCTCATCTTTGTTGCCATATTTATCACAACGTTTCGGCCATTGTACGCTCCGGCCTTCTTCAGTTGGTTGGACTGTCGAACTGAACCCATTATTTCGCTCTCTGGCGTAGACTGTATGGTTCCATATCTAATGGATGTCAGTCATCAGTTATCTCCTGTTAATTCCCCTCTCCAAGTTCTCCACTGACATATCCAGGTATTGAACTGTCACTGTATCTACACAACGCCTTTATCCACTGTGCCATATGTACTTAATAATGTATTTATTATAACAGAGCATATAAATTAAACACCAGAAAAATCCAACATTACCTGATGAGTATAGTCTATTTCAACAGACGCCGAGTGCAACAGTTTTATTCAACTCAGATGTCTGAGGTGAATAAAACTGACGCACTCGACGTACCCCCTACTTTCGGCCTTGTGCCACATCTAAGCTACGCTTGGAAAATCCCTATTGGGCACCTCGAGGTGGCGTAATGGTTAGCAAGCTTGTCTCGCTAGAACAATTACGCCTGAGTAGTGAGTTCATTCTCTCACTGGGTGCCCCTTACTTTCGGCCTTGTGCCACATCCAAGCTACGCTAAGAAAATTAGGGCACCTTGAGGCGGTGTAATTGTTAGCAAGGGTCTCTCGATAGAACAATTACGACTGAGTAGTGAGTTCGATCCTCACAGGGTGCCCCCTACTTTCGGCCTTGTGCCACATCTAAGCCGGGCTTAGAAAATCACTACTCATGAGGTAATTTGGACTTTCTCTGTTGTGTAATTTAGTATATATATATATATGTATATATATATATAGCATAATGAGAACCCATCTATACTTTCTTGATATGTATATAATATGGAGAAAACAACTGAAAATTTGCAAATTAAAAGAAAAAATTTTTTTTGTGAAAGTATTTATTTATATTTTCTTTTAATTTGCAACTTTTCAGTTGTTTTCTCCATATTATATATATATATATATATATATATATATATATATATATATATATATATATATATATATATATATATATATATATACTTTAAAACTCAGTAGGTCAGTTGAATCCGCTACCTTGGTTTCAACCGTACGGTATCCTCAGGCGATTTTTTATCAAATCAATATGTGCAAGTGTCTAGATGTGGGTTCCGAGGAACTGAATTGCTTGACCGTGATGCTTCGGAAAAACGACGGTAGAGTCCATTAGTGTATATATATAAATATATATATATATATATATATATATATATATATATATATATATATATATATATATATATATATAGAATAATCCTAAGGGGCCAAACAAACCTACATAGGTTTCATCTAAACGGATCTTCCCTGAAGATCCATTCAAGGTGAAACCTTGGTAGGTTTGCCTGGTTTTTCGGGATTATTTTAGGTTTTTACTCTACTTAGTGTATTGAGCAATTCACGTAGTTGTCTTTTTACTCGTTTTGTTTTGTTTTTTCTTTGGACTTGGAGCTCGAACCCTGGACGATTATTTTCGCCTTGTTTTAATATTCTTGGTTCTTTCTTTTTTTTATTCTCCATTTTTCCTCGGGTACCGATTTGTTCTACTGCAATTTCAGCTATCGGAGGTCTTTCCAAACGAGTACCAACATTTATATATATATATATATATATATATATATATATATATATATATATATATATATATATATATATATATATATATATTGATAATATTAGTGGTCAATACATACACACACACATATATATATATATATATATATATATATATATATATATATATATATCCTTGGGTCCACCCATACGGATTACCTAGTTTTCCATAAACTCTATATATATATATATATATATATATTCCCCAAGAGGCTAGAATACAGGTAGAACTCAATGTCCAGGGCAGATAAGAATATAATATAAAAGGCCCAAACACTAATATTCCATGGTTATAATTTATTACATTGGAATCGTAATCAGGATCCAATTCGTCAGACCCAAATATTCAAATTGCCTTTTGAATTTGTAGGTCTGTTGGATGGTGATTACGATTCCAATGTAATAATTTATAACCATGGAATATTAGTGTTTGGGCCTTTTATATTATACATATATATATATATTGTTTTTTGTCATCTACAGACAGATTGTTTCGCTGTTTCACAGCGCATCAGTGTGGCTAGACGTCCGGTTGCCTCTAGCTAGGATCGAAACCCGACTGAATTTGCGTCAGTCCGAACTTCTCCCACTAAGCCGTCAGCGTACGGTATGGTATGAAGGTGAATTTTAGCGTGTTTATTTTTAGATTCGGATAAACACACAGTGACTCAATTCTGTCGAAGAGTCGTGCAGTATTATATATATATAGGTACTAATATATATATATATATATATATATATATATATATATATATATATATATATATATATATATATATATATATATATATATATATATATATATATATAATTATTTATTTGAATATTACAACATAGATATGTTATAAAATCACGACAAAAGTAGCCATTTTGTTTCAACACTTCTTGTGTCTTGTCAAGTGATAATATAGAATATAGAATAAATGGTTTTAAAAGTTTCAAATTAATCAACGATCCTTAGCTAAGAGTAAACGCTGTTACGTAAGCCAGAGTGGCCAATCAAAAAACAAGTATAGGATGATTCGAAAAATTTGACAACTAAGCAAGGCTATCTAGATATTAAA
Organism: Acanthosepion esculentum; assembly: GCA_964036315.1. NCBI lineage: Eukaryota > Metazoa > Mollusca > Cephalopoda > Sepiida > Sepiidae > Acanthosepion > Acanthosepion esculentum. The sequence goes on along the minus strand of OZ038509.1, from coordinate 69,802,739 downwards.
AGATTTATAAAATTTGAAATTAAAATTAAAAGTAAAAAATTAAAATTACCTATTTAGAAATCTAAATCAGATCTCAATTAAGTTTTAAATTGTAGAATTACTAAGGAGAAAAAAAAAAAAAAAAAAAATAAATAAATCTAAAAATAAAAGATATATATGCTATTAAATTTATATTTTCATTGAAATTAAGTTGAAAGTTGTATTTAGAGTCCCAGACATAGATGTATACATTTTTCGTTACATTTCAGCATGTTAGTCGCCTCTCACGTGAAATCACTCGAACAACGGCATGCCAAACGCTCGGACGCATCTAGATATATACACACACATACAAAAAAGCAAACCACACATAGGCAAATGCACTACACCTACACACACACATCGATACACACAGGCACACACATCTACATTCAATATGATCCAGACGGTCAAATGTCGAAGCTATTCGTGGCTTAATATGTTATTAAACGAATTTAAACTTGAAAAATTTAAACAAATAACCATATATAAATATATATATATATATATATACATATATATATATATACATATACACACACATACACATATATATACATATATACATCTATGAAAACATATAGTTTTCGACACATTTACAGACAAAAGTAAATAACCACCTCCACATATAATTGAACCCTCGCACATCCGCATATAAATTAATACATGCACCCGCATAGACACATATAAGGATAATAGGTACGCATACACAGACCTACGTACATAAACATACACATAGATAAGCACATATAAATATATTGACCCATACTTCGACGCAGAAAAGTAAATAAGGCAAGTGCAGAAATACATATAAAGATGCAACCATAAACAAGCACACACACACATACATACATACACATCTAGATGTACACACATAAGCACGCATGCATATATGTATATACACTAAATATATATATAGACATTTACAAATACAAGTGTATACATGAAAAATTAAACAAACGTAAATTAAAACGACATGAGTATAAAAATGCATATACACATCCGCTAGTACATATATATACACACATACATACGCAACTACACATAGATATATACACATATATATCTACAGACATACATATACATACATACATACATATTCACAAATATATATACGTATATATACATATACACATATATATATATATATATACATATATACATATATATATATACATACATATATAAACACACATACACATATACATACACACACATACATATACAAACACATATACATATATACATAAACATATAGACACATGCATAAAAAAGGAAAAAGAAATAAGCATACATAGACCAACTTATATTCTAATAATATTCCAACAACATTATGATAAAATATATTAAAAGTTAATCATAGTTAAAGAAAAGAACAACGGTCTGTAAGCAATTAAAGGTACTTTATCAACAAAAGTAGATTTTAGTTTGTATCTATGATACACTCCAAGACACTAAAGCCTACATACAAATACACATACAATGACACACCAACATATATATATAAATATCTAATCCTATATAAATACCCATATCGACACATCCAGATAAACAATACAGAGACAGTCGAGCTCAACCATATAATCACCCACACATACATATAAATATACACCCATATACAAACACATATACATAAACATATACATATTTAAACATACATATATATACATATATATACATATATAAACCTATACATACACATAGAAACATACATACTACATATACATACATATATGCACACTCACACATACATATACATACATATGCAATAGGCATACATATATCTACACTCACACAAGTACACATAAATATCCCCATATACCCATACATATACTCACACATTTAGTGGTAGACACTTACCAGAATTTACTCCCTTACTCATACACATAAACAGGTTAACCTATGATAGAAGCCAATATACGCAACGATATATCTTCATAAAAAAAAAAAAAAAAAATCATATATATATCCCTATATACACATATACATATCCTACAGTAGAAATAACTCTACATAACATACACATATATACTTCTAAATACAGACATGTATGATACTTTGTAAGTACCCAGTACACATTCATATCGATAAGGCGACTATCATGCTAAAAAGGTAATAGTCTATTAAGTTTCATTTATCATTATCATAGAAAGTATATGATTTCTATACTAAGTTAAATTTAAGACGATGCTTACAGTTAACTGTTAGTTCATATCTTTGATTTAAAAGATCAGTCTTATTTTTAAATCTAATTATTTCAAGTTTCTCGTTAAGGCATAAGTAACACGGGGCATATAGTGAGTTACATGTCCGGGCCTTTCTAATTAACTTCCATTTAACCTTAGGTGTTTTATTTTTCTCTTTTAGACTCCAAAAGTATTTGGATAATGAAGTCATATATTTATAGTTACTATTATTAAAAGATTGCAGGTGACCCCGCCAGCGTTCCTTGAATGGTCTCATGGTGCAACCTCTGTAGAATTTCTTTATATTTGGATTTTCTAGTGTTGATATAGTACTGAGATAAACTACAGAGCTAGTTAAACAGTTATTATTTAGTGGACAATTATTGGGATTCCTGCAGTTACATGATTTATTATTTGTGTCATTTTGCTTAATGTTGCTATGTGCAACCTTGTGGGTTGTCAGGTTCTCCGAATTTATATACTTGCTGAATATACTATTGTTATGTTTTTTAATTATTTTTTCTAGGTTATCAGCACAACTATAGCTTAACTTAAGAGTATTAGAGTTAAATATTTTACTGAGTGAGTTGGTTCCAGATTTGGGGAAATGTTTTTTAATGAGGTTTAGAAACAGGTGCCCCAATTTGGTTTTAACCATAATGTTAAAAGGGGGAGTATACCATATGATTTTTCTAGATCTCTTTCTACCATTATTGTTGCTATTTATAGGGCTTTTATATTTAATATTAATATTTTTATATCCACTATTTTTAAGTGCGGAATTGTAAAGGTCACTATGCTTATTAAAAATATCACTGTTGATACTGATCCTACATTCAATAAAATAGGGTATGTGTTTGATGATTGCAGGGGGGTGGTTAGAATTTGGATGAACGTATATTTGATTGGAAAATATATATATATATATATATATATATATATATATATATATATATATGTACTAAAATGTCGATACTGTTAACAGATGATTCGTATTGCGACACTGAAATCCGAATGGGCTTGGGAATAGCAGAAGTGAATACGATAACCTATACAAAATATTATGAAACACGAAAATTCCCTTAGGACCAAAGAAAATTATTTGCAAAATGCTATGCAATGTCAATCCTCCTATATGCCAGTAAATGCTGGACAATCTCCGCATAGGTGAAGGGAAAACTAGAAGTAACAGAAACTTAGTACTACAGAAGGATGCTGAGAATTCTATGGGCGGAGCACGTAAACACAACAGTATTTACACTATTTATATTCGGGTTATTGTCCTCATATTTATCATCAGAACGTGTCAGCTGTTGTGAGGAAGGCCGCAGGGCACAACGGCCGAAACGTTGTGATAACGACAACAAAGATGAAGATATTAGTTCGAATATAAATAGCGTCAATAATGATAACTCCTCATCCCAGAAATTCTTTCCCTATAGGTTACCCAGATCGATATACACCTGAGGAAGGCCGTTAGCATAACAGTCGAAACGTTGTGATGACAACAAAAAATAAAGCTATTATTTCGAATATAAATAATGTTACTAATGATAACTCCTCGCAAAAAGTGACAAAGTCTTAAGAGAAATGTAAACCGAACCTGATACTTATCTCAAGAATGAGAAAGCAGTTGCTAAAATATTTTGGATATGTAATGAAGATGGAGGGCTACATAAAATCGACACTCACAGGATATATTGGCGGCAAAGAGCACAAGTGAAGGCAGAGGCTATCTACCTGACGAGCCTCTGTGGAGAGAACCATGGTCGCTCACTTTCCCAAAGGGACATGGCGCATGAAAAAAAACAGAATCATTACCAGAATAATGACTCATGTGTTCCTAGGCAATAAAAAAATTAAAAATGTATTTTAGAAGAAATGACGTAGCCATAAAGTCAAGATTTATCCGAATACCGATTCTTATTGCTCTGTTGTCTGCGTGGTTAATAGGCCTCTATGAAGCGCATACTTATTTCAAATCCTGTCGGTTATTTTGTTAGTTTTCAAACACAAACATGTCTTGCCATTAGGATTTGACTTTATCATCGCTCGAAAGTCTTCGTGAAAAAAAACAAAAAAATTTAAAAATAGACTTTCCTTGTCCTATTTTCTTTGTTCGTTTTCAAATTAATTTATCGAATATGTCTGTCTCTTATTTTCTATGTCCAACACAAACAATAATATTCAAACATTTCAATTATGTGTGTGCGTGTTTTTGCTAATATCAGAAGTGATTAAATTTTCTTTCACTCTCTTCCTTTCTCATCCGCCATCTTTCTTCTTGTTTATTTGATTCTCTCTTCTTTTCTTACTCGTTTGCTGCCTTACTTTTCTTTTTTCTTTCCTTTCTTTCTTCCTTTCTTTTTTCTTTTTACTTGTCCGTTTTTTTCTTGCCTCTTTTCCATCTTTTATATTTCTTTCTTTCTTTCTTTCTTTCTTTCTTTCTTTCTTACTTTCTTTCTTTGTTACTGGTTGGTTAGCTTTTTTGCTCGCCTTGTTCCTTTTTTGCTCTTTCTTTCTTTCTATGTCCACTTGGTTTTTGTCTTGCTCACCTTCTTTCTGTCTTTTTTCTTGCTCGCCTTCATTCTTTCTTTTCTTTCTTTCTTTCTTTCATCAGTTGTC
>OZ038509.1:69770410-69792910 GCA_964036315.1 Acanthosepion esculentum | reverse complement strand
GAAGATGAAGGTTACATTGGCAAGATCATTGAGTAAAATTGAAATGCCTAATATTTCTCCACAAATTATACGAATGATTTAAAATCAATCATCATTTGTTCACAAAAAAATATGTGACACGCAGCAAAGCGCGGGTAATTCGGCTAGTATATATATAAAAATGGACATTGAGGTCAACACTAGTAACAATCTGTTTCATGCTTAACTCTATCGTCAGTCCATGACGACTACGTTTTTGCATATATATATATATATATATATATATGTATATATATATATATATATATATATATATATATATATATATATATATATATATATATATATATACCCAAGTATAGGATTGGTGTATACGGAATAAATTCCAATAACAAACAAAACTATCCTTAAAAGAGTGCTCAATACAGAGTAGAGCAAATATAATTATTTATTCGAAAATTATAACATAAATATGTTATAAAATGAGAACAAAAATAGCCATTTTGTTTCAACACTTCTGGTGTCTTATCAAGTGAGAATGTTGAATGTAAAATAATTAAACCTTTATTCGACATTCAAAACCATCACCAGAAGTGTTGAAACAAAATGGCTATTTTTGTAATTTTATAATATATTTATGTTATAATTTTCGAATAAATAATTATATATATATATATATATATATATATATATATATATATATATATATATATATATATATATATATATATATAGAGAGAGAGAGAGAGAGAGAGAGAGAGAGAGAGAGAATAATCCTAAGGAGCCAGGCAAACCTACCTAAGTTTCACCTAAACGGATCTTCCCTGAAGATCTATTTAGGTGAAACCTAGGTAGGTTTGCCTGGCTCATTTGGATTATCTTAGATTTTGCTCTACTTAGTGTATTGAGCACTTTACGTATTTGCCTTTTTACTCGTTTTGTTTTTTCTTCTTTGGACTTTGAGTTTAAACACTGAACGATGGTTTTCGCCTTGTTTTAATGTTCTTGGTTCTTTCTTTTTTTTATTCTCCATCTTTCGAAAGCTATCCGAGGTTTTTCCACACGAGTACCACCATTTATATATATATATTAATAACATTAGTGGTCAATACACACACACACACACACACACACACACACACACACACACACACACATATATATATATATATATATATATGAAGAAATATAGTCTTAACATGTGGTATATTTATGGGATAAAGTGCTCAATATCTGAGAAAGAGCGTGTGTGAATATATAAGTGAACATAGAAATCAACACTTAGAGGCGACAGTCTGTTTCATGCTAGATGCAATCGTCTGGCCTGACGATTGCATCTAGCATGAAACTGTCTGTCTATGTTCACTTTTATATATATATATATATATATATATATATATATATATATATATATATATTTCATATATAATGCCGTCTGAACATTTTGGCCGCAACTGTATATAGGTACTAAAATATCGATATTGTTAGCAGATGATTCGTATAGCGACACTGAAATCCGAATGGGCATGTGAATAGCAGAAGTGTATACGATAACCTATGCAAAATATTATGAAACACAAAAATTTCCTTAGGACCAAAGATAATATTTCCAAAATGCTATGCAATGTCAAACCTCTTATATGCCAGTAAATGCTGGACAATCTCCGCATAGGTGAAGGGAAAACTAGAAGCAACAGAAACTTGGTACTACAGAAGGATGCTGAGGATTCTATGGACGGAGCACGTAAACACAACAGTATTTACACTATTTATACTCGGGTTATTGTCCTCATACTTATTATTAGATCGTGTCAGCTGTTGTGAGGAAGGCCGTAGGCCACGACGGCTGAAACGTTGTGATAACAACAACAACGATGAAGATATTAGTTCGAATATAAATAGTGTAAATAATGATATATATAGTTTACCAATAAGTGATTGATATCACAGATAGAGAGTTTAGAGTCATTTTTAATTTATGCATCAACGTTGCATAAATCCGTTCATTTTAAAGTCTCAATACAGTTTTCATACCAAAAATAATTAAACAATCTTATGGTTTTGAACCTGAATAACCTTCGCCTATTCTTGTACACACTTCCTCCGAGACGTAACCATGATAAATCGTCAAACTAGAAGCCTTATCTATAAATAACATACAGAATTATGCCGAAATGAAAAGAAATATGGAGGGACGGTTCCCTTTTGTCAGGCTTTCCTCTTGTGACCCATCCGCTGACATGAAGTGGAAAGGTTGCATCGAATCAATTGCTAGGTCAGCTGCTAAGAAAGTTGGTTCAATATGTTGTGGCAGACCTGTGGTTCTCAACCTTTTTTCATATCCCAACTATGCATCTCCGATGTCCCCCAGAGACATAAAAAAATTTTATTCAAAAGGTGAACTCCTATTCACGCGGTGGAAGCCTAAAAGGCCATCAACATTATTTTCCTTGAGAACTTGAGACATTATATATGCAATGGTGTTATCATTTAGTTCTAAAATGCTACAATAGTTATAAAAATATTGTGTTACTATCTGTCTATATTTCTGAGATGAGGTATTGTAATTATTTACATTTTTCGCACTGTTGTCCTCATCTTTATTGCATTATTCACGATGTTTCGGCCATTGTACGCTCTGGCTTTATTCAAGTGATTGGAATTTCGAACTGGACCCATAGTTTCGACCTCCGGGGTAGATTGTTTTAGTTCGACGTCTCGTCTGGATGCCTCAGTTATCTCCCTTTAAAAAGGGTTTCCAAGATTTTATTCATTACTGCAGTAGCTAGGTATTGAACTGGTTTTGTCAAAATAATTTTGTCTTAGAAAAATGATGAGTACAACAAAATTGCGGGCTGAAGCAAGTGAATGACAGAAAGTGGTCTGGGGGAGGAAGCAGAGGGAAGGAACTTGTTGAGAGCTGCAAGGGATAGAGGGAGGGGGAGAGCCATGATCGGGACACATAATGAGGAAACAGGGCTTAGAGAATCTGATACTCACTGGTCGAATAGAGGAAAAGATAGATAAGGGAAAACAACGCGTGACACACCTGGCGGGGTTAAGCAAGTGCATGACAGAAAGTGGTCTGGGGGGAGGAAGCAGAAGGAAGGACTTGTCGAGAGCTGCAAGGGATAGAGGGAGGTGGAGAGCTGTGATCGCCTACGTCCTGAAAAGACACGGCACATAAAAAGAAAGAAAGGCTTGGAGAATCTGATACTCACGGGGTCGAATAGAGGGAAAGCGAGACAAGGGAAAAGAACGCAAGACATACCTAGCGGGCTTAAGCAAGTGGATGACAGAAAGTGGTCTGGGGGCGGGGGGAAGCAGAGGGAAGGAACTTGTTGAGAGCTGCAAGGGATAGAGGGAGGTGGAGAGCCATGATCGGGACACATAATGAGGAAGAAGGGCTTAGAGAATCTGATACTCACTGGTCGAATAGAGGGAACGAGAGACAAGGGAAAGCAACCCATGACATACCTAGCGGGCTTAAGCAAGTGGATGAGAGAACATCGTCTGGGGGAGGAAGCACAGAGAAGAAACTTTTTTAGAGTTGAAAGCGATAGAGGGAGGTGAAGAGCCCTCATCGCCTACGTCCTGAAAGGACATGACACAAGGTCTTCTGGATCAAGTTAAGGTTACGGCTTTGATTTTCTCATATTTCAGTCATAAAATCTGTGATGTCTGCTGATTTTGTCAAGTTGCATAGGTGTGTCGAAACTGAGATATTTTCAACACTCCCTCGTATTTCTCCTTACGTCAGCATTCTTTCATCTTGGTTTTTTTTTCTCCTTACTTGTCACTCTCCCTTATTTAAGGTCATTATCGTTTACCTCCCCCCCATTGCGGCTTTCAAAAGTGCTGCATCAGCCTTTTTCTTTTACTTTTACTTAGATCTTTCTCCGACATTCCATCAGTTTCACAAATCATTATATTGAGGCATTGCGAATCTACCATATTTACAATGACATAAGATGTCCACAGCAATTTCTTTTTTTTTCTTTGATATATTTTCTATAGGCTAAAATTTCTTATTTACTTTTCCTACATTTCTCAATGAATTTTCTATTTTTTTTCTTTCTTTGTCGCCATTTTCTTACGTTTCTTTATTTCCCATGTCTATTTTTATGTCGTAAATGTTTCATTCTTTCTTTCACTTGTTTGTTTGCTTGTTTCTTTCTTTCTTTTAGGCTTGTACTGAGTTTTTTTTTCTTACATCAATTCCTTCTTTTCTATCTTTTTCTGTCTACAATCATTCTTTCCTTCTTTCATTTTCTTTTTTTTTTTTCTTTCTTTTTTTATTATTTTTCGGATTTTTGTACGTATCTTCTCTTAAAGTTCATCTTTCAACCTTTTTCATGACAAATATTTTTCTTTCATTTTTTTCTTTCTATTTTCTTTCTTTCCTTCTCTCATTTCCAGTTTGCTTCTTTTTTAACTCAAGTTTTTCTTTTCATCCTTTATCTGCTTTAAAATCGTTCCCTTTTTTCTTTTATTTCGTTTCTTATATTGTGTCGTTCTTTCTTTCTTTCTTCCTTTCTTTCTTTCTTTCTTTCTTTCTCGTCATTTGATTACTTCTTTGTTTTTTTCTTTTATTGCCGTTACTCTTTTCGAACTTGAATTGCAACTGCTCTTCCATTATCTTTTGTTAAAGCTTTCTTTCTTTTTATCTTTCTTTCTTCTTTCTTTTTCTTTCTTTCTTTCTTTCTTTCTTTCTTTCTTTCTTTCTTTCTTTCTTTATGCTGCCTTTTAACTACGTCTGTTTTCGAACTTAAATTGCAACAGTTGTTCCCCTTTCATTTCTTAAATCTTTCTTTCTTTTTATCTATCTATCTATCTATCTTTTTTCTTTCTTTCTTTCTTTCTTTCTTTCTTTATGCTGCCTTTTAACTACGTCTTCTTTTCGAAATTAAATGACAACCGTTCTTCCCTTTTCCTTTCTTAATTGCTTCTTTCTTTTTATCTTTCTTTATTTCTTTCTTTCTTTCTTTCTTTCGTTCTTTCTTTCTTTCAGTTTTTATGCCGCCTTTTACCTACTTCTTCTTTTCGAACTTAAATTGCCACATTTGTTCCCTAGCCTTTCTTAAAACTTTCTTTCTTTTTTATCTAACCTTCCTTCCTTCCTTCCTTCCTTTCATTTTTATGCCGCCTTATAAGTACGTCTACTTTTCGAACTTAAATTGCAATCGTTCTCTCCTTTTTCTTTCTTAAATCTTTCTTTCTCTTTCTTTTTACGCCTGCTTTCTCCATTTTCAATTTAATATTCTTATTTGTTCCTCTTTTCTATTTTACGAGCTTTCTTTCTTTTCTTTTTCTTTTCTTTTTTCTTTTTACTCTTTCTTTCACTCTTTCTATTTTTCGTGTGATTACTTGTTTGATTCTTTCTTTCTTTCTGTCTTTCTTTCCCGCCACTTACGTACATCTTTCCTAATATTAATTTTTCCTTTTCTTTTTTCTGGTTCACGCATTCTTTCTTTCTTTATTTCTTTGCCCTTACTTAAATGTGTCCATTGTTTACGATATTAAATTTCAACCATTCTTCTTTTTTTCCTGTTAAATCTTTCTTTCTTTCTTGTAATATTTACTTGTCTTCCATCTTTCTTACCTGTCACATCATTTTTCTTTTTGCTTTCGCCCACACGAGTACAATTCTTAGTGAGTGGAGGTAGCGGTCATGGCGGACGACACACCCGTGCGTCTATAAGAAGTAAATTAGCGAATTCTTGGCTGTTATTCCAAAGAAAAACAATTTTCTTCTCGATTGCTTGCCTTCAAAGATTCTACGGTTGGGCTAGTCCGTCGTTATTCTTTTTACAGCGCTTTGAATGGGGTGAACTCGTATAAGGGGGGGCCTTTTTTCGTTCATGTTTTCTTCATATCTACCACGCCCAAAGCTATATATTAATCGCATACATCACGAAAGCATGATTTGCTCTTTGATGATTCATGTTTTCTCGCCATTTTTGGTTTCTGTTTGTTTGTTTCGTCAGCACCATTAAGGAGAAGTAAATGATATCAACTAAGATTAGACCAGCTTTTGCAAGTCGTGCATCGTAGGATTAAGGTGTTAATAAATGCTCTTTCTCAGCAATATTTTGTCCAGGAAAAAGGCATATTTTCCTCAAAAGAAAATTATTGAACATGTATATATATATATACTAGCAGCAACCCCCGGCGTTGCCCGTGCTTGATTCAAAAATCGTACAACTCATACAGCAATCGTTATCACTTGACTTAAAATAGTTTTGCCCTTCCTTGCCTTTAAAGGAGTGCCCTTTGCCGTGCTGATGTTGCTACATGCCTTACTTCTTGCCTATCTCACACTGCGAATTTTTTCTAAGCTCTATACTAAACATTAAATCTGTTACGAAAAAAGAATTAAACAAAATGAACACAAAACGATCAAGTTTAAAAAAGGTCTCGTAACTGGAAAAAACGAATGAAAAAAGAATGTTAACAACAAATATATTTTCACACCCAACCCAGTTCTGCGGAATCAGAATCAACGTTGAGTTTGAGCAAGCAAATGAGCCAATTGGAGTAAAGTGCCATGCAGATTTAAATTTTTCCCACTTGTGACGAATGCAGCTGTCGATTTTTTTTGCATGCTAGTTAACATTCGTGTCAGTCAGCTGTTGGCTCTCACGCTGGCCAATAGAATCTTCCTGGCTATTCGTGGCAGTCAGCTATAGGCTCTCACTCTGGCCAGTAGAAAATGGCCGCAAACTACATGAAAACTGCCGTAGAAGCATGAAAAATCGATTGTTTCCACTATCGATGGGAGTAGGGAAATGCAAAGTCGGTCTTGGCCTTACCACTAACTTGGAGCATGTGCATGTAAATTTTGGTGCAAATCCGTCGAAAATTGCGTGCATTCGTTACACAAACACACACACATCCTGCCTTATATATATATATATATATATATATATATATATATATATATATATATATATATATATATATATATATATATATATATATATATTAGTCATAATCACTTTATTTTGTTTTATTAGATGTAAGCCACCATTAACAGGATTCACAGCCATATATCACGTTGAAACACCGGTTTTCGTACGATCAACGAAGTTAAGCACTATCGATGGTCAGAACCTTGATGGGTGACCGCTTGCGAATATCAGGTGCTGTAAGCTTGGATGTGCGGCTGGTAGGGCTAATGGCCATATCACGTTGAAACAATGATTTCCGTACGATCAGCGAAGTTAAGCAACGTGAAGCCTGTTCAGTACTTCGGTGGGAGACAGATTGTGAATACCAGGTGCTGTAAGTTTTGATGTGCAACTCGTAGGGGTCACGAGCATATCACATTGAAATGTTAATTTCCGTACGGTCAATGAAGTTCAGCAACACCAAGACTGGTCAGTACCTTGATGGGTGACTACTTGGGAATACCAGGTACTGTAAATTTGGATATGCAGCTGGTGGGGGTCCATGGCCATATCCTTTGCAACTTTGATTTCTATACGAAGTCTGTTCTACATTATTACTTTACTATTACATTAATATACACCTTTTGCCTAATTAATTCAAACAACTGTCATAGTTTCCTTTCTTTCAAGATACGGTCAGTTTTAGTCCCACTGGTGTGGCAGGGTGTATTCAATTTCTATTTTTTTCCTCCGTTTACTTCATTTGCAGTAATATATGAGCTTAACAACTTTAACAAAATATTCTAATAACAATGCAAATACTTATGTTGTCTGAATTTCTTAGATGAAGCCTTGTCAATTATTATTCATTTTTCAAGAGTATGTCTTTCATCTTATTTCTCTTGCTTTTCCACCAAGTAGTAATAGTCTTAAGTTGTCTGAATTTCTTAGATGAAGCCTTGTCAATTATTATTCATTTTTCACTAGTATTTCTTTCATCTTATTTCTCTTGCTTTTCCACCAAGTAGTAATAGTCTTAAGTTGTCTGAATTTCATAGATGAAGCCTTGTCAATTATTATTCATTTTTCACTAGTATTTCTTTCATCTTATTTCTCTTGCTTTTCCACCAAGTAGTAATAGTCTTAAGTTGTCTGAATTTCTTAGATGAAGCCTTGTCAATTATTATTCATTTTTCAAGAGTATTTCTTTCATCTTATTTCTCTTGCTTTTCCACCAAGTAGTAATAGTCTTAAGTTGTCTGAATTTCTTAGATGAAGCCTTGTCAATTATTATTCATTTTTCAAGAGTATTTCTTTCATCTTATATCTCTTGCTTTTCCACCAAGTAGCAATAGTCTTAAGTTGTCTGATTTTCATAGATGAAGCCTTGTCAATTATTATTCTTTTTTCAAGAGTATTTCTTTCATCTTATTTCTCTTGCTTTTCCACCAAGTAATAATAGTCTTAAGTTTTCTGAATTTCTTAGATGAAGCCTTGTCAATTACTATTCATTTTTCACTAGTATTTCTTTCATCTTATTTCTCTTGCTTTTCCACCAAGTAGTAATAGTCTTAAGTTGTCTGAATTTCATAGATGAAGCCTTGTCAATTATTATTCATTTTTCACTAGTATTTCTTTCATCTTATTTCTCTTGCTTTTCCACCAAGTAGTAATAGTCTTAAGTTGTCTGAATTTCTTAGATGAAGTCTTGTCAATTATTATTCATTTTTCAAGAGTATTTCTTTCATCTTATTTCTCTTGCTTTTCCACCAAGTAGTAATAGTCTTAAGTTGTCTGAATTTCTTAGATGAAGCCTTGTCAATTATTATTCATTTTTCAAGAGTATTTCTTTCATCTTATATCTCTTGCTTTTCCACCAAGTAGCAATAGTCTTAAGTTGTCTGATTTTCATAGATGAAGCCTTGTCAATTATTATTCTTTTTTCAAGAGTATTTCTTTCATCTTATTTCTCTTGCTTTTCCACCAAGTAATAATAGTCTTAAGTTGTCTGAATTTCATAGATGAAGCCTTGTCAATTACTATTCATTTTTCACTAGTATTTCTTTCATCTTATTTCTCTTGCTTTTCCACCAAGTAGTAATAGTCTTAAGTTGTCTGAATTTCTTAGATGAAGCCTTGTCAATTATTATTCATTTTTCACTAGTATTTCTTTCATCTTATTTCTCTTGCTTTTCCACCAAGTAGTAATAGTCTTAAGTTGTCTGAATTTCTTAGATGAAGCCTTGTCAATTACTATTCATTTTTCACTAGTATTTCTTTCATCTTATTTCTCTTGCTTTTCCACCAAGTAGTAATAGTCTTAAGTTGTCTGATTTTCATACATGAAGCCTTGTCAATTATTATTCATTTTTCACTAGTATTTCTTTCATCTTATTTCTCTTGCTTTTCCACCAAGTAGTAATAGTCTTAAGTTGTCTGAATTTCTTAGATGAAGCCTTGTCAATTACTATTCATTTTTCACTAGTATTTCTTTCATCTTATTTCTCTTGCTTTTCCACCAAGTAGTAATAGTCTTAAGTTGTCTGATTTTCATACATGAAGCCTTGTCAATTATTATTCATTTTTCACTAGTATTTCTTTCATCTTATTTCTCTTGCTTTTCCACCAAGTAGTAATAGTCTTAAGTTGTCTGAATTTCTTAGATGAAGCCTTGTCAATTACTATTCATTTTTCACTAGTATTTCTTTCATCTTATTTCTCTTGCTTTTCCACCAAGTAGTAATAGTCTTAAGTTGTCTGATTTTCATACATGAAGCCTTGTCAATTATTATTCATTTTTCACTAGTATTTCTTTCATCTTATTTCTCTTGCTTTTCCACCAAGTAGTAATAGTCTTAAGTTGTCTGAATTTCTTAGATGAAGCCTTGTCAATTACTATTCATTTTTCACTAGTATTTCTTTCATCTTATTTCTCTTGCTTTTCCACCAAGTAGTAATAGTCTTAAGTTGTCTGAATTTCTTAGATGAAGCCTTGTCAATTACTATTCATTTTTCACTAGTATTTCTTTCATCTTATTTCTCTTGCTTTTCCACCAAGTAGTAATAGTCTTAAGTTGTCTGATTTTCATACATGAAGCCTTGTCAATTATTATTCATTTTTCAAGAGTATTTCTTTCATCTTATTTCTCTTGCTTTTCCACCAAGTAGTAATAGTCTTAAGTTGTCTGATTTTCATAGATGAAGCCTTGTCAATTATTATTCATTTTTCAAGAGTATTTCTTTCATCTTATTTCTCTTGCTTTTCCACCAAGTAGTAATAGTCTTAAGTTGTCTGAATTTCTAAGATGAAGCCTTGTCAATTATTATTCATTTTTCACTAGTATTTCTTTCATCTTATTTCTCTTGCTTTTCCACCAAGTAGTAATAGTCTTAAGTTGTCTGAATTTCTTAGATGAAGTCTTGTCAATTATTATTCATTTTTCACTAGTATTTCTTTCATCTTATTTCTCTTGCTTTTCCACCAAGTGTTAATAGTCTTAAGTTGTCTGAATTTCTTAGATGAAGCCTTGACAATTATTATTCATTTTTCACTAGTATTTCTTTCATCTTATTTCTCTTGCTTTTCCACCAAGTAGTAATAGTCTTAAGTTGTCTGAATTTCTTAGATGAAGCCTTGTCAATTATTATTCATTTTTCACTAGTATTTCTTTCATCTTATATCTCTTGCTTTTCCACCAAGTAGTAATAGTCTTAAGTTGTCTGATTTTCATAGATGAAGCCTTGTCAATTATTATTCATTTTTCAAGAGTCTTTCTTTCATCTTATTTCTCTTGCTTTTCCACCAAGTAGTAATAGTCTTAAGTTGTCTGAATTTCTTAGATGAAGCCTTGTCAATTATTATTCATTTTTCACTAGTATTTCTTTCATCTTATTTCTCTTGCTTTTCCACCAAGTAGTAATAGTCTTAAGTTGTCTGAATTTCTTAGATGAAGCCTTGTCAATTATTATTCATTTTTCACTAGTATTTCTTTCATCTTATATCTCTTGCTTTTCCACCAAGTAGTAATAGTCTTAAGTTGTCTGATTTTCATAGATGAAGCCTTGTCAATTATTATTCATTTGTCAAGAGTATTTCTTTCATCTTATTTCTCTTGCTTTTCCACCAAGTAGTAATAGTCTTAAGTTGTCTGAATTTCTTAGATGAAGCCTTGTCCATTATTATTCATTTTTCACTAGTATTTCTTTCATCTTATTTCTCTTGCTTTTCCACCAAGTAGTAATAGTCTTAAGTTGTCTGAATTTCTTAGATGAAGCCTTGTCAATTATTATTCATTTTTCACTAGTATTTCTTTCATCTTATATCTCTTGCTTTTCCACCAAGTAGTAATAGTCTTAAGTTGTCTGATTTTCATAGATGAAGCCTTGTCAATTATTATTCATTTTTGAAGTGTATTTCTTTCATCTTATTTCTCTTGCTTTTCCACAAAGTAATAATAGTCTTAAGTTGTCTGAATTCCTTAGATTAAGACTTGACAATTATTATTCATTTTTCACTAGTACTTGTTTCATAGTATTATTGTGAGTTTGCACCAAGCATTAATAGTTTTAAGCAGTGAGACGGTACAAATAAAAATATTTAAGATTGACACGCTCTTTTCCATTTGCTTAATCAGATTTTGAACCGCTCAATCTTCACTCTTTCCATCTTTCTTATTCTCACTGATACCAAAAAGCGTCTCTGGATATTAGTTCCTTCTTTCCTAGTCATCCATATAGGATAGTCCATTATTTATTGGATATTATCAGGGCGTAGCGAACTAGCGAATTAAGAAAAAAGGAGAATTGTAATGTTATTTGTCGAGTATTAATTTTCATCTTCATTTGTTATTATATGAGACATTGTTAATAATTATTCTTAATTTTCGATAAGTATTTAACTTCATCTTCATTATTAATATGTGAGGTATTGTCAACTATTAATATTAATTTTTATTAGTGTTTACTTTCGTCTTCTGTTTTAATTATTTAAAACATTGTCAATTATTAGTAGTAATTTTTGACTAGTACTTAATTTCTTTAATTTTATTAGATGAAACATTGTCATCCATTATTATTCATTTTTGACTAGGATTTGATTTCATCTTCATTTTTTATTAGATGAAGAAGTGTCAGACATTATTATTAATTTTTGACTAGGATTTACTTTCATATTCATTTTTTTATTAGATGAAGCATTGTCAGCCATAATTATTAATTATTGACTAGGATTTCCTTTCATCATCGTTCTTTATTAGATGAAGCATTGTCAGCCATTATTATTAATTTTTGACTAGGATTTACTTTTATCCTCATTTTTTATTAGAGGAAGCATTGTCAGCCATTATTATTAATTTTTGACTAGGATTTACTTTCATCTTCATTTTGTATTAGAGGAAGCTTTGTCAGACATTATTATTAATTTCTTACTAATATTTACTTTGTGTTTTATTACATAAAGCACAGACCACTACTATTTTTTATTTTGACTAGTATTTAGCATCGTACTCATTTGACTGTGTATTGACAGCGTGTATCAGAAATAAAAAAAAATCTACCAGTAATATTCGAACTCACTACCCTTTTCCCTGAAATTGTGAAATATTCTCAATTTCACTAGCCAACAAAACATCCAATTTTCTTTTCTTTGACCTTGCAGTATCTAATGTCAAAGTTTCGAGGCGTGGTTATTTTATTGCCCGTTTTCTTTAAGAAAAAGACACGTATGTTTGTCTAATTGGTTTGAAAATCAACGTTTGAAATCGTTTTTATTTTACATTAGACACAGATAATTGAATATTGTGAACTGTATAAAAGAACAAACAGAGGCGGAGTCAAATATCTTGTAAGATCGTCTTCCAGACCAAGTGTTTAATATGAATGTTTTGATGTCCTGACATCCCGAACACAAGATGAATTTAAATGTTTTTGATGTTTCGATATGCGCACAATAAGATAATGTTCAAAAAGTTGTACAATCGACTACGATGGCATCATGTTTTGTTATCTCGACCTCAAGGGTCGTAATTGAATTTGGCTATTTAGAACTCTCCTCGTCTATGCAAAGTGTTGAAAAAAAAATTAATTCTGTGAAACCTTGTTTACCCTGGCTCGAACTGAAACTTAATCGTTGGAATACTCCCACTTGAGGTTGATTTGATATCACGACTTCCAGAGTTTCAGACAAAATCCTGTCGTTAGTCTTACTGCCTTCAACTACTCAGCCAACTTCTGTTTAAAAGCGAGGAATATGAATATCTTTATATCTCGTTTTGTAATCAACCCTACTAACCTGGCAGTAGATACCGGGCAATTTCTTCATCGATGAAAAGGGGACATGAAGCAACAGAGAAGTGGTTCTACAGAAGGATACTGAGAAAGCGGTCACACATCGAAATACTGACCAGTCTTGTCATTGCTTAACTTAGGGTATGGGAATCGCTGTTTCGACGTGATATGGCCGTAATCCGTACTAGCCGCACATCCAAACTTACAGAACCTGGTATTCTCAAGCATACACCCATCTAGATATTGACCAAGCTCGATGTTGCTTAACTTCATTGATCGTATGAAAATCAATATTTCCTCGGGATTTGGCCGTTAGCCCTACCAGCTTCACGTTTAAACTTACAGCACCTGGTATTCCGAAGTAGTCACCATTCAAGATACTGACCAGGCTCGATATTGCTTAACTTCATTGATCGTAAGAGGAACGGTGTTTTAACGTAATGTGGCTGGAAGTTCTTTAAACTTCCGTTTTCTGATTTTATGAATAAAGTCTGTTTTCGAAGACTGTATGATTAAAAATCGAAACATTCATTTGAACTTTGTAGAAGACGTAATAAAGAAAGGAACCGTAGAGAATTGGACGCTGACGGAACAATGAAAGCAAGAAAGATCGAGGAACACACTAAATAATATCCTCGTATAAATCAATTTCATTACAAGTATTGAGATTGATAGTAAAAAGGCAAATACTTCGTTGAGCTACAAATGATAGGAAGTTGCGGAGAGTAATGACCATACACGTTCTTAAGGTAAAAGGCAAATAGATGATGAATAGCCAAATCTAATTAACTCTTTTAACTTTTACATTTGCTTTATATTGGCATTCTGCCGATTTACTAATGGTCACTTCACAAACGGTTTATTGGATGTTTACAAAAATTATATAAATCGCTTGTACTTTCATCGACTTGCTCCTCAAAGATCGCGTTTCTTTGTTATTCCTGATAAATGGACATTGGTCAAGTCGGATAGCGTTGAAAAAAAAAGTCTAATGAATTTGTTGACCGTGAAAAAGGGACAAAGGATAAGAAACAAAGTTAAAACGGGTCTAATTGGTCCGGAGTTCGAATATCGTATATTGAAGACCTTCTTTCATGCGGTTTACTGACCTTAAATATTTAGATTGTAAAGTGTTCGCGGAAGCTTCGTTTTTTTTCAATAGATTCTTTTTATAGCTTTCTCTTTGCTTGCAAAATGGTCGAAGGAGATTGTATTTTATTCTTAACCGATCCAGAATTTAACTTGGCCAGTTTTTCTCATTTCAGATTGATTAGAAAGATTTGCACCATTAGCTTGACAAAGGGACAAAGAAAACGAAACAAAGAAAAAACGAGTCGAAATGGTGCGTAGCTGGAATAACTTATATTAAAAAAAACTTCTTTCATACGATTATCGGATCATAAATATTTAGATTTTAAAGATTTCCTGTAAGAATTGTTTCCAAACGATTCTGTTTGTGGGTCTCTCTGTCCCTCTCCCCCTCTCTCTCTCTTTCTCTCTCTCTCTTTATACACACACACACACACACACACACACACACACACACACACACATATATATATATATATATATATATATATATATATATATATATATATATATATAACTATGAACCTAAAGATCCAGGCAAACCTACCTAGGTTTCACCTACGCGGATCGTCAGGGTACGCCGGCCAAAGAGGTAATATTAGAACAGAATATAAATAGCCTACAACATAAAAACATGACCATGTGACTATATATATATATACATATATATATATATATATACATATATATATATATATATATATATATATATATATATATATATATATATATATATATATATATATATATATATATATATATATATGATGTTAACTCTTTGGCTTGCGTACCCTGACGATCCGCGTAGGGGAAACCTATGTAGACTTGCCTGGCTCTTTAGGTTCATAGTTAGATTTGCTCTACTTAGTGTATTGAGCACTTTACATAGTTAATTTTGCTTTACTACTTTTGGAGGTTTTTTTTCTTTGGACTTTGAGCTTGGATTCTGGATGAATATTTTCGCCTCAATTTCAGTTTAAGTAATAATAAACAGTATTAAACAAGATTTACCGGCCTGAATGTCGGACAAATTGTCATAGAAATGATGCGTCGTGCGACAGGTATCGAACCTGTATCGTATACGGAACCGTCATATAACCTGACGTGCTTTTACCGATTTCGTCACAGAGGAGCGTTCGGTTAGCAAGGTCGATTTGACTGTTTTTAAACTACCTTGTTAAAATGGTTTGCAAAATTCAGAAGATGGTTTTCAAAATTCAGAGGTGGAGATTTCACCCTTGAAGATGAAGATCTAACCGGATGTCCAGTTGAGTTTGATGAAAAGCTTCTTGAAGCAGCCCTTGAAGAAAATCCTGCTTTATCAGTTGAGGAATTGGCAGTGGTTCTCAGTTCACACCATACAACTGTTCATCGTCATCTTCACCAACTTGGAAACGTTCCTAAACTTGGAAAATGGGTGCCTCATGAATTGTCTGAAAACAACCTCAAATCCGAGTGGACATCTGCTTTTCTCTCCATTCTCGCCAACTTGTTTCACCTTTTTTGGATAGACTTGTGACTGGCGACGAAAAATGGAACTTTTATCGAAATGTTAAGCGTCGGAGATAGTGGCTTGGTAAAGGGGAAGGACCCCAGCCACAGCCGAGAAGGGAACTTCATGGGCAAAAAGTTCTTCTTTCAATCTGGTGGGATTGCCAAGGAATAATCCACTTTGAATTCTTACCACCTAATGCAACAATTAATGCTCAAATATACTGTCAGCAATTAGAGCGTTTGAACTAAGCTTTGAGGAAAAAAAAGACCTGCTCTAGTGAATCGAAAACGGGTGATGTTTCATCAGGACAATGCGCGACCACACACAACAAGAATCACGTCACAATAGATCGAAGAACTTGGTTGGGAGAAAATTCCTCATCCACCTTATTCTTCCGACCTTGCTCTTTCAGACAACCGTTTGTTTCGTAGCTTACAGAATCATTTGGAAGAAACAGCTTTTGTAACACAGGAAGAGGTTAAAACTGACATTTGCGAGTTCTTATAAACAAAGCCAAAAGAATTTTACAGTAATGGAATTAGTAAGCTTGTTAATAGATGGAAGGAAGTCATAGATAATCAGGGAAAATATATTGTTGATTGAATCTGTAATTAAATGTAACATTTGGTCACTTGTTTCGAAATTCAAAATTCGGACAGAACTTATGACCTGATATATGAGATTGATATGTAGTATTGAAGTGTTTTGTATTAATACGTATTGTATTACGAGGTATGACGTGCTTTGTATTAATAGATATTTTATGAGGTTTCAAATATTATTCTTAGTATAAGTTGTAAAGTGTTTATAGATTTTTGAGGGATTATTTTTATTTTTGTATTAAATATCTTAATTTCAGTCAAGGGTTTTTTTTTGTTATATTTATTTAAAATCTTTTATTACTATTAATTAATACATTTATATTTTTTATATACTATTATCTATTGATTCTCAAGGCATCTATTAATTCCCTTATTGTTGAGGTACTTGTCATTCGTTTTTTTACAATATTAAGTTTTTTTTTATTATTTTATATTTCAAATATAATGTTTTTCATTGTGGATTGGTATTAATATAATTTTAATTTGATATATGTTAATTTGGATGATATTTATTTCCCTCCTTTATATTAATTTAATAATATTTAATTCTTAATTATCTCTCATATTTTTGGGTTGCTCTCTTATTATTTGATATAATATTTGTTTTTTGTTTTTTGTATATTAATTTCTGAAGGTTCATTTGGTCTAACTGCTGTCTGATTTCTACTGGGTAGGGCATCTCTTTCCCGCCTTTCCATCGCTTTTCTCCCTTCTTTTCCCCTCTGACCACCACTCATTTCAGCACTTACACCACTTCCTGTTTATTTCCAATTTCCGCTTTCTTTCTATTCTTCATCATCTTTTCTCCCTGTTTTTTTCTTCCTTTCTTTTCTTCCTTCTTCCTTTCTTTTCTTCCTTCTTGTCTATTTTTTATTTCAAAAAATTATCTTCAATTGACTTTTTGAAAAATAGTGTAAATTTAATTTTACAAAGTGAAAATGATCATTTACATAATTTTATCTTAATTCTGACTGTATGAAATATATATATATATATATATATATATATATATATATATATTTATATATATATGGATGAACTGGGATAAAAATATAGATATAAAGATAGATAGGCAGATAGTCAAATATATAGGTAGATATGGACAGAGTGAGATAGATAGGTAGATATGAACAAATTAATATATATACATATATATATATACATACATATATATATATATAATTTTATATATATATATATATATATATGGATGAACTGGGATAAAAATATAGATATAAAGATAGATAAGCAGATAGTCAAATATATAAGTAGATGTGGACAGAGTGAAATAGATAGGTAGATATGAACAAATTAATATATATATATATATATATATATATATATATATATATATATATATATATATATATATGGATGAACTGGGGTAAAAATAAAGATCTAAAGATAGATAGGCAGATAGTCAAATATATAGATAGATATGGACAGAGTGAGATAGATAGGTAGATATGAACAAATTAATATATATATACATATATATATATATGAACTGGGATAAAAATATAGATCTAAAGATAGATAGGCAGATAGTTAAATATATAGGTAGATATGGACAGAGAAAGATAGATAGGTAGATATGAACAAATTAATATATATATACATATATATATATATATATTTATATATATATATATATGTTTACGTATATATACATAGAGAGAGAGAGAGACAGACAGACAGAGACAGAGAGATAAACAAGTTAATAGATAGAGAGGTAGTTAGATAATGAACTTAGATGAACCTGGTAAGGCGTTGTTTGAACGAATGGTTCAAAATTGTTCGCGTTCGCTTTTCCCTTCCCTGATGCCAATTGATTGATGGGGAATCTGAACGAAAAATCCTTTGTCGATAATTTAAGGAGGCATAGACGCGCAATGGATTTGCCAGAATGTTGGCGCGCTGGCCTGCGCTTTCTGCACATTGCCTTGAGCAGCGAGTGCTAACAATTGATAGCACAGAAAAGAGAGAGGAGATAATTAAGATGCGTAGGGCTGGAGTGGGGGGTTATCCTTCCCCACTCTTAACACAGGCAATAGACTGAAAGGTAGAAACAGAAAACAGAAGAAAAAAAGAAGACATTGTAGAACACGGAACCTCTGAGCTGACTTTCCGTAAAAAGGGTTTTCTTGCAATTTGATTTCTTTGAAGTTCTTATTGTTTCCCTACATGCACTAAAATATTTTATTTTATTTTGCAAACCATTCCCGATCGGGTTTTGCACTTACTGCTTCATAGTTATAAGTTTCGCTGATTAAATATCTTCGTTTTATTGCGCCTAAATATTAAACATGAAAAGTAAATATTGAAAGGTTTTTGAAGCTATACATTTCCTCCTGTTCTGCTATCACGTTTTTCTTAGCCCAAAATATCGCAAAAGCTTTTAGGATCCATTCAGGACCGCACTTGTGCATAAGTGTAAAATCAGGACAATTTCTCTCCAAGCGCTTATCAGTCAAGATGGCTGTACCTCACATGAGCTCCACCTGTGTTGACCATCTTCACCATAGTCTATGAATAAAGAATCCAGCGCAGTACGTAATCTGTTCAATGAAACAACGTTAAAGATTAACACTCCCGAGTCACTCTACTGAATCTGACTATATCGCCAATACCAGTCTTCGATATCAAAGGCTGGCAGTGAATATTCCGGAAAAAAACATGGCCGCCTTTATATACATCGTATTGAATATTTTGAGCATTCTGATTGGTTAATCGTTCTATTGGTGAACTATAAAATGAGTCAGCTTATTTTGGCTGGCTCACTAGTACACCGAGGTACCCCAAAACTCCAAAAACCTGCTTCTTCTGGGATACTGACGGTAGTGGATGTTCAGACCACGTTTCTGCGGATCAGACACATCCGTCGGACTTGAGAAAACCATATAAGTTTCACTGATTAAGTATCTTGGTTTTATTGCGCCTAAATATTAAACGTGAAAAGTAAAGAAGGAAAGGTTTTTGAAGCTATATATTTCCTCCTACTCTACTTTCATAATTTTCTCGGCCTAACGTATCGCAAAATCTTTTAGGGTCCATACATGACCGCACAAAATGTAAAATCAAGACAATTTTCCTCGAAGCGCTTATCAGTCAAGATGGCTCTACCCCACATGAACTTCACCTGCTTCTTCTGGGATACTGACGGTAGTGAATGTTCAGGCCATGTTTCTGCGGATCAGAGGCCATAAAAATAAAATAAATAAATAGCATCTGCCGGGCTCTCGAAATCCATGTATATGCACCCGACGTATTCGCATCCCGGGATAGGGTTTTCAGGAGAGATACAGTTGCCCATCAACATGTCATCGCTCTCCGCGCTAGTGATGTAAAGTCAAATATAATGAGTCCACATTGCTGTCCCAAAAGCAGTGTAGATCATCACAGAAAGGTAATGGACAGTGGCGTTATCTTACCTTCAAATTATTGAAATGCCTTTACCTATATTTCATCTTGATCTAACATCTAGTGTATGTTACCGACTTGAATGCTTCTTGTAAGTCAATTTGAATTATTTAAGTTCTAACGGTGACGACTTAGCGATTCTTCGATCTAAACTGGCATGTGTGTACAGATTATATCCATCTAGACAGGCAAACATTTCTCTTAATCTCCCTGTTATTTAAACTATTTTATTAGATTATATCCATCTAGACAGTCAAACTTTTCTCGTAATTTCCCTGTTATTTAAACTATTTTATTAGGTTATATCTATCTAGACAGTCAAACATTTCTCGTAATCTCCCTGTTATTTAAACTATTTTATTAGATTATATCTATCTAGACAGTCAAACTTTTCTCGTAATCTCCCTGTTATTTAAACTATTTTATTAGATTATATCTATCTAGACAGTCAAACTTTTCTCGTAATCTCCCTGTTATTTAAACTATTTTATTAGATTATATCTATCTAGACAGTCAAACATTTCTCGTAATCTCCCTGTTATTTAAACTATTTTATTAGATTATATCCATCTAGACAGTCAAACATTTCTCTTAATCTCCCTGTTATTTAAACTATTTTATTAGGTTATATCTATCTAGACAGTCAAATATATCTCGTAATCTCCCTGTTATTTAAACTATTTTATTAGATTATATCTATCTAGACAGTCAAACTTTTCTCGTAATCTCCCTGTTATTTAAACTATTTTATTAGGTTATATCTATCTTGACAGTCAAACTTTTCTCGTAATCTCCCTGTTATTTAAACTATTTTATTAGATTATATCCATCTAGACAGTCAAACTTTTCTCGTAATCTCCCTGTTATTTAAACTATTTTATTAGATTATATCTATCTAGACAGTCAAACATTTCTCTTAATCTCCCTGTTATTTAAACTATTTTATTAGGTTATATTTATCTAGACAGTCAAACATTTCTCGTAATCTCCCTGTTATTTAAACTATTTTATTAGGTTATATCTATCTAGACAGTCAAACTTTTCTCGTAATCTCCCTGTTATTTAAACTATTTTATTAGATTATATCTATCTAGACAGTCAAACTTTTCTCGTAATCTCTCTGTTATTTAAACTATTTTATTAGATTATATCTATCTAGACAGTCAAACTTTTCTCGTAATCTCCCTGTTATTTAAACTATTTTATTAGATTATATCTATCTAGACAGTCAAACATTTCTCGTAATCTCCCTGTTATTTAAACTATTTTATTAGATTATATCCATCTAGACAGTCAAACATTTCTCTTAATCTCCCTGTTATTTAAACTATTTTATTAGGTTATATCTATCTAGACAGTCAAACATTTCTCGTAATCTCCCTGTTATTTAAACTATTTTATTAGATTATATCCATCTAGACAGTCAAACATTTCTCTTAATCTCCCTGTTATTTAAACTATTTTATTAGGTTATATCTATCTAGACAGTCAAATATTTCTCGTAATCTCCCTGTTATTTAAACTATTTTATTAGATTATATCTATCTAGACAGTCAAACTTTTCTCGTAATCTCCCTGTTATTTAAACTATTTTATTAGGTTATATCTATCTTGACAGTCAAACATTTCTCTTAATCTCCCTGTTATTTAAACTATTTTATTAGATTATATCCATCTAGACAGTCAAACTTTTCTCGTAATCTCCCTGTTATTTAAACTATTTTATTAGATTATATCTATCTAGACAGTCAAACATTTCTCTTAATCTCCCTGTTATTTAAACTATTTTATTAGGTTATATTTATCTAGACAGTCAAACATTTCTCGTAATCTCCCTGTTATTTAAACTATTTTATTAGGTTATATCTATCTAGACAGTCAAACTTTTCTCGTAATCTCCCTGTTATTTAAACTATTTTATTAGATTATATCTATCTAGACAGTCAAACTTTTCTCGTAATCTCTCTGTTATTTAAACTATTTTATTAGATTATATCTATCTAGACAGTCAAACTTTTCTCGTAATCTCCCTGTTATTTAAACTATTTTATTAGATTATATCCATCTAGACAGTCAAACGTTTCTCTTAATCTCCCTCGTATTTAAACTATTTTATTAGATTATATCCATCTAGACAGTCAATCTTTTTCTTAATCTCCCTGTTATTTAAACTATTTTATTGGATTATATCTATCTAGACAGTCAAAATTTTCTCTTAATCTCCCTGTTATTTAAACTATTTTATTCATACCTTGACCAAGACTATACTGTGGTGTAAAACTAATAATCTACGACGGAATTTGAAATTGAGTCACCGATTTCACTTTCCATCGTGATGTTAGAATAGAAACAATATATCTTCTAATGGAGTCAGCAAGAGAAGATCCAAAGAAACATTCCCGTCAGTTATAGTGCAGCAGATTACTGAAATAATCTTTCACTTGTTGGCACAAGCGCAGTCTTACAGCAGTGATGTCACCAATGTACCTTGGTCGTGTTTTAACATCATTCACATAATGCAATAGAGCTTGCCCGCATCACGCCAATACATGTTATGGTAATTTACCCATACATTCATGGACTATCCCAGCTCTAAATAGGAGCAGGTACTGCCTTTTGGAGAGAGAAGTTTCCAGTAGTCAGCTTTGACAGTTGAACCGAACATTCTTGCTGTAACACTGTCGTTTGTATATGTTTGTATTACTGTTTCTTTTACTATATTTCTTTAACTCAATTCCTC
>OZ038509.1:69735410-69760410 GCA_964036315.1 Acanthosepion esculentum | reverse complement strand
GATGTGGGATATTATGACTCTCCACATCTTCCAGTTATTTTTTTATCTTCTGATATATTACAATTTGTCTTTGTTTTGAAATCCATAAATTCAGTCTCTTTATACTGGTTACTCGAGGATTCCGCTTGATTTTGTTGCCTTCAATGTGTCTTGTGAATGCAGAATTCTCCAGAGACTTTCTTCCACATCATGGATCCAATGGAATCTTCTTCGGACTCATATGTCCTGTCTTACACCAGTGGAATCACATTTGTTGCGGTTACATCTTTTTTTATACCTCTGTGAATTGTTATCCGGTCATCATTGCCATATAGGGCCTTCTATGCTTATTTTCTTATCTCTCATTACGTAGCTTTGTTTTTGAAAGTTAGTCTGATGGGCTTTTCAATGCCTGTTCTGTCTTTCTCCTTCTCAGTATTAGCTACTGTTGTATCCTTAAAGAGGTTACAAACAGTCAAAGGTGGTACTCGAGCAAAGGGACAGCAACACGCGCGTAGATGAAAGAAGATTGTTTTATTGTAAAAGAGAATACACTACTGAAAGACAGGGAATCGGGTGACAGGCTAGTAAATCCCGGAGCAATCCTCCAGGTATATCCTGTGTTCACTGCATATAGCTACTGATATAGTCAGTCCACAATAGGCGATAGGGAGTGTGAGACATTCCATTACAACAGTTACCTAACTTCTTCAAAACATTCTCGCTACTCATATCTTTTCTTCCTGTAATAGGCACCAGGAACATTTAATGTAAATGTGATTGATTTTTTTGGTTAACGGCATATCGACATTCTTATGGTTCATTTAATGACGTAAGTTAATTCTCTTGGCAACTTTTGAAGTAATAAAATATATGTTATTCTGCTTTCACAATTGTATACATGGTAGATGATACTCAGCTTTTTTACATATACATGTTTGTTTGGATATGTTTACTAGAGGTAGTGACAGGTGTGTTTAATGTTGTAGTTTTTGTTGAAGTTATATTTTGGAATACAGTTTGATTTTTAAAAGAAATTGTAGGATAGCATATAGATTAATATCGTGAAAGAATTATTTCACGTTAGTTGATTTTTTTAGCGGTATATCAACACCTCTATAGGTTATTTATCACCGAAATGTAAATATTTTGAACACAATTTCATGGCTTTAATTACAGATAAAATGAATTGTTGGTCATTTTGCTATAGAAGTTTATATTTATACTTTCATAGTTTTTTGTTTTTGTTTGAGGGTTCACTATTTGCCTAGAGCTAGTACCCTAACAGGTTCTACCATCCTAGTACACGGTGAACCTGGGAACAACAGAAATAGCTGGAAGGGTTAGATTTAGAGGAATTTAAGAAGGTTGCTTGTCTGAATATTTGCATGGAAATAGCTATAAAGAAGAGAGAAACTTCCAACGTTTCATTTGTGAGAAAAGGGGTTGCAAGGTGGAAAACACTTCATCACCCACAAGGCTGTATAGATGCTTCTGAACTCTCTCAAGGCTGGAATAAGAAAACCTAGAAGCTCTAGGCCAGATATGATAGCAGTAGTCCATTCTCAGCATGTTCTGATTCTTTGAACTCTTTCAAGACTGGAATAAGAAAACTGAGAGGCTCCAGGCCAGATATGATAGCAGTAGTCCATTCCCAGCATGTTCTGATTCTTTAATTCGCTCAAGACTGGAATAAGAAAACTGAGAGGCTCCAGGCCAGATATGATAGCAGTAGTCCATTCTCAGCATGTTCTGATTCTTTGATTCTCTCAAGACTGGAATAAAAAAAACTGAGAGGCTCCAGGCCAGATATGATAGCAGTAGTTCATTCTCAGCATGTTCTGATTCTTTGATTCTCTCAAGACTGGAATAAAAAAAACTGAGAGGCTCCAGGCCAGATATGATAGCAGTAGTCCATTCTCAGCATGTTCTGATTCTTTAATTCTCTCAAGACTGGAATAAGAAAACTGAGAGGCTCCAGGCCAGATATGAGAGCAGTAGTCCATTCTCAGCATGTTCTGATTTTTTTATTCTCTCAAGACTGGAATAAAAAAAACTGAGAGGCTCCAGGCCAGATATGATAGCAGTAGTCCATTCTCAGCATGTTCTGATTCTTTGATTCTCTCAAGACTGGAATAAGAAAACTGAGAAGATCCAGGCCAGATATGATAGCAGTAGTCCATTCTCAGCATGTTCTGATTCTTAGAAATGTAGAGTAAATCATGGCAAGAAGAGTCAGGTACATACTGAAGTGGTACAGAAACCCGATCATTTTTCCAGAATCTTTAGCGATGGATTGAATATCTTCTCTCCATTTCAATGTTAGCATGTTTTTTTGCGGGGTGCGGAGGGGTAACAATAGGAAAGCCCTAATCATTAGAGCAATGTCAATTTCTCTATAGTTTGTTTTGTCTTGCTTCTATTTTGGTGATGAAATACAGATCTGTCCGACTTTTAGCAAACCTAACGATTATTTGACTATGGGGCATTGTCATTTTTGTTCGACGTCACAATGAGAGACAATTAGAAAGTGTTTTCCTAACGACACGATTCGCCATCAAGAATAGAGCAGGTGCGAAAAACGCAGACATTTTGCTAAGAACAGGAAGAAATAATTGAATCCTGAACAATTTCCAAATTTCTTTCTTTATTTTTTAAAACGCTTTCCATTTGAAACACTGAGACGCGACAAAACGAATCACCGAATTTCAGTAACCAAAGAAAAGAAATTAAAAAAATCTCTTTTTATTACATTCTTTTATTCTTATATGGTAGACTATTATTATTTTGTTACCTTTTATCTCTGGTGTATAATCATTTTTAACCGGGTCCCAACAAGAAACCTAAGTTCAGATATGGCATCATGACATTTTTCATAGAGCGTTTTTGAAGAGAAAAAAACCCAAAAAATCAAACACCTAAAATCAGACATATTTTACATAAATAAGCCCTTCGTAAGATTGAAGCTGTATTTGTGAGAACAATGTTTTGTATCTCTTTAAGGCATTCGCTACCAAGAATATCTTCAATGAGTCTATTGGAATATTCTTCAATCAATCCGAGGGCTTAAACTATAACTGTAATGGCTAATTGCTCATGTGCCACATTTTTGAAATTTCGATTTCAAGCTCCATGTGTTTTGATAGTTTTTACATTTGAGGATCTTCCAAGATACATTACAGTCTGTATGGACTGTCATGTCAATAAGGAGGCACATTTTGTTTTTACCTTCTCTTATCACGATGTCTAAGCGATTAGCTTTGATTGTCCTGGTTGTGTATATTGCAAAATCACATAAAATTGCATTAGATACTAAAAAAACGCCTAAAATCACACATATTTTGCATAAATAATGCCCTTCGTAAGATGATAGCGGTATTTGTGAGAACAATGTTTTGTATTTCTTTAAGGCATGAGATACCAAGAACCTCTTCAATGTGTCTATTTGATTTTTTTCACAATCAATCCGATGGCTCCAACTACAACATTAATTGCTAATGTCCTCATGTGCCATATTTTTGAGATCTCGATTTCAAGATCCTTGTGTTTTGATAGTTTTTGTTTTTGAAGATCTTCAAAGATACATTACAGTCTGTATGGGCCGCCATGTCAATAAGGAAGCACATTTTGTTTTTGCCGTCTCTGATCACGATGTCTGATCGATTAGCTTTGATTGTTCTGTCTGTGTGTATTGTAAAGCGACGTGAAATTGTTATAGGTCCTATCTCTTTACCTGGGTCTGGGTGACGTTTATACCAGTTTCTTGCAGTCTACTTCATGTAAAAGTTGCATATTTTCCAGTGTAGACATTGGTCACTATCATACCGAGATTTATATTCATGTAGTGTTAACACTAGCAAAACTGATACAAGATCGTCCAATGGTGTCATCTTGCCAGAAAGTAATCTTAAGTGCCTAACTATAAAGTCCCCTCGGGGGTCTCTGAGTAAAAAAGGCACACTAGGAATATTATATAAGCACATTTGGGACGTTTCCCTTAGATAGAGATGGGTTTTTTTTTTGTGTAAATTATATGTACAGTTCCGCCAAACCCGGAGATTTTACTCACGTGATTTTCAGTACATTACTTTATCGTAAACAATTTTCCTGTCACAACAAGGATAATTATAGTCTTAAGTTTCGGCTTTTTGGTTACTTTGATTTGCATGTCCTCATAATTTGACTTGATGGATAGCGGAGAGCCGAGTTCGAATTCCAGTCGGATCCATTACATTCACTTTCGTTCTAATACCCTTGGGAAAGGTATGGATCTTCTTCTTCAACCCCCTAGCCATCGCCAAATAGCAGGACAGATTGTAACCTTGGGTGGCAACCGGTATGGAGAAGGAAAAACTCTGAATTCAAAACCGGCCTGGAGAGAACTGGGCTCTGTCAGACTATCTTGTCTAAATAACACCACATCTACTGTGCCTGCAGTACACACATAATGCCCCTACGACCCTACGGGTCACGGGATAAAAAAATAATTTGACAGTTTTTTAAATTCTTTTTTAGAAACATTAGAATGCTGTAGGCAAGCCATAATATAAATATGATGACGGGTTCCTTTTTTAAATCATTTTTGGCTATGTCTGCATCAATTTTCCTGTCTGCGAGGATTGAAGAATTCCACAGTATACTCGAAATTTTGAATATTTAGGTGGTGTTTTTACCATATATCCTAGCCTTTAATCCTTTCTGGGTAAGACGATAAACTACATCCGCGTCCTGGGTAAGACGATAAACTACATCCAACAGCGGGCCTCAGGAGGTTTTGAGGGGCGTAGAACCACCTCTTAATTGCTGGTGCTCCGAGATCCACCCAGATCCGAGGTGGTGGCACCAGATAGGGTCCTAGCTATGGGCAAATAATCAATCCCTCAAAAGGGGTCAAAACACTGTGAAAGTTTAAAAATAGTTTTTAATACAGGCAATACTTTTTGAAAAATCTTTTTACCAGCAATACATTTTTGGAAAAAAATATTACCAACAACATATTTTTGGAAAAAAAAAATATTAACAGCAATAAAAAAATTGTAGGCATTAAATAACCTGTTGAGGTTGATATGCCGTAAAATAAACCAAACCAAACCAAACCAAATCGGGCCTTCAATAGCATAGTTCAAATAGACATGACAATGAATATATTGTACTAGCCTCTCATATCTTATAATGTATTCTTTCTCAGCAGGGATTGGGCACCATGCAACTATGTCATCAACGGGCATAAATTGAGCCATTTTTGTTAATTTTTGCCTAGTAGGCATTAGTTAGAAGATTGTTGGGATTATTATTATTATTATTATTATTATTATTATTATTATTATTATTATTATTACTACTATTACTATTATTATTATTATTATTTAATTATATGTTGTTTTGCTGAGGTTAAGATTCTCATAATTCAACTTGTTTGTCCATTTAAAATACTTATTAGAATATATAAATTTTGTTTAGATACAGAATGATTCATAGAATTTACTTCAAAAGGCAGCCCATTTCTATATGTAACCTTTCTTTATTACACAGTAGAGTTCTTTTATAATATAGTTTATCATTATTATTATTATTATTATATTGTATATTTTTGCTAATTATTTAATGTTTTTTAGTCGAGTAATTGTCGTCATATCATACTTCCTTTCCGGGTTGAAATATTTGATGAATGTCGGTGGGACATAAGAAGAAACTAGACGACAGTTCCACTGGTGATAAGAGCGAGAAAAGACATTATAAGAATCGAACTTACGGTTGCACCTAGCTATCTCAACAGTAAAACAATGAGACCTAACTGCCAATCCAGTCGTATGCTTAAATTTATGCTGATGAGTCACCAAACATTAGCCGATTAATTGTCATGAAAATCTTTTTAGAAAAGCCAGAAGGAAGTCACGTCATGGTCGAGGGAAATTGACTAATATCGAGAACCCTACTCTGTCAACAATCTTGAGGTGTTTAGTAGGAACACAAGACCAATTATGACAGCAATATTCAAGGTACAGACAAATGGTTGATTTATACCTGTGCAAGATGGATTCTGACGAGAAAGAATTGTCTGGCATGACAAATTGATTCAGTACAATCACTACGAATCCATTACATTTTCTTACGTACTATGGTCTTGGAAAAGGTATGAATCGGCTTCTTCTCCCCCCAGCTATGAGTAAATAGCAGGACAGGTCGGATATATAGCGTTGGATGGCAACTGGTCTACCACAGAAAAAAATGGCAACCTACTGCGGAAAAACAATTTGCTGCATCAGTTATGTATCGAAAGATACATGATCGCCTAAGGGTGTATCACGCATGGCACATAACTGACTGACTGACAATCACTCCACATGACGTTAGTAAAAAACGTGAAGCAGTTCTCCGTGGTGATTAAATGAAAACAATTTTGATCTGTAGGTGTCTTGAGGGAGGCAGAAAGATTCTTAGAAATAGTGCTGCCAAATGAAAAAAAAAAACGAAAACTTAGCATATTTCTCCGATTTGCGTGTCCAGGTCCTAGTCCCTATGCATTCCCCTCGCTGCTCTGCGTTCACGATGTTCTTATCCCAAAGTACCGCCACGTGCATCAGATTTCATTCATGACTGCCCTTGCGTACAAGTGTAAAATCAGGGCAATTTCTTTCCAAGCGCTTAACAGTCAAGCTGGTTGTATCCCACATGAGCTTCATTTGTTTCTTCTGACTGACCCCTGAGAAAGATATGAATCTTCTTCTTCTCCCCAACACCAGATATGGGTAAATAGCAGGAAAGACCCGGTTCTATAGCCTTGAATGGCAACTTGTCTACCGCAGTAAGAAATGGCAACCTACTGCGGGAAAAAATAACTGCCTCGTCAGATATGTATCGAAAGATACCTGATCCTCTAAGCGTATATCACGCATGGCACATAACTGACTGACCCCTGAGAAAGGTATGAATCTTCTTCTCCCACCCCCCAGATATGGGTAAATAGCAGGAGAGCTTTCCAAGCGCTTATCAGTCAAGATTGTTGTATCCTTTATGTGCTTTATTTGTTTCTTTTTGGCTACTGATAGAAGTAAATATTCGGACCACGTTTCTGAGGACTCGAAGTCATGAAAATTAATAAATAAGTACTATACGTTGAGCTCGGGAGACCGTAGATCTGCACGCGATGAGTTAGTTATGCCCTCTCTAGGGCGCAGGCCTGAGAAGGGTTTTCATGAGAGATCGACAGTTGCCTATGCAGTACGTCTCCACTCTGTACACCATTGATGGTGTCCAAGGTACAGGCAGAGCCCAATACGGCTTGGTACTGGCATCACCGCAGGAATTGCTAGAACGAAATTGAACATGACGTCGGACTGGCATAGGTACTCTGCTTCCGGATTTGAATTCAGAGTCGTTCTTCTATTTGCGTGGTTGCAGCCATGGCTATAGAACAGAAATCTACCTGCTATTTCCTTGGAGGTTTTGAATTCAAACCGTTTTCTTAACCTAGACCAGTTACTACCCAAGGCTATAGAACTCAGAATACCTTACTATTTACCAATAGATGGGGGAGAAGACATGGATTCATACCTTTCCCCAGTGAATGTAATGAACTCGACTGGAATTAGAACTTTGTTCTCCGATTCCCCAATCAGAGCTGCAATCCACTGCACTTCTACTACTCGAGACAATACATCCTGCATAATTTTCAATGTATTCTAAAGGATGTTTTGTCATGGTTTCCTCTGTAATAATTCTGCACCAATGTATTGTGTGTGTAAGCTAATTCTTTAAAACCCAGACTGTGTTGATCGTCCAAGAAGGAAACCGAAAGAGAGATAGACACAGAGACTGAAACAGAAAGAGAAGTGAGAGAGGGCGAGTGTGCGTGGGAGGACGTGGGGAGACAAAAAGAGAAAGTGACACACAGACGGACTAGGGAGCGGTCATCTTTGATAAAGGCAGTCGTTTGATGTAAGTACATTTTTACTGACGGGTGTTGGCAGGTATCAAGATATAATGAATTGCTTTTGAAACCAGCAGTGTCATTTCCAGTGACTGATTGCCAACCGAGGCTTGAAAACCTAGTCTGTTATACTATTTAACCCATAGCCTGAGAAAGAAAAGATGATGCATGATTGTTTATATAATCATATGTCATCATCATAATCATCATCCCCTTGATTTTTGGAATCGTAAGGCGGATCCGAATGCAGAAGCAACACTAACTCTTTTCCACAACGGTCTATCAACGGCAGCCACAAACAATCCTGGTACAGTCACACATGTCCATTGTTTGACACTGTCCAACCAGTTTCTGCATTGGCATACACTCATACGTCCAACTTCAACCTGTGCATTGCATGACGGCCTTGCACAGACAGTCGTGGCTTGTAATGATAAATAGATAGATAAATAGATAGATAGATAGATACTGAACAGACACAGATAGGTAGATAGATAGATAGATAGAAAGATAAATAGATAGATAGATAGATAGATAGATAGATATCATCATCATCATTCCACTGATTTTTGTAATCGTAGGGCGGATTCAAATGCAGAAACCACATTGAATCTCCTCCACAACAGTCTATCAACGGCAGCCACCAGCAATCCTCGTACAGTCATACCTGAACCATTTTTTACGTTAGCGTCCTCTCCTACGTCCACCTTCAACGGTGCCTTGCATGATTGTCTTTCATAGGTTGTCGTGCCTTGTAACGTGTCTAAACCACGCCTTTTTTCTCTCTTTGGCAATGGCGAGAAGAGGTTCTGGTGGCCTAAAAAAACTTTTAACTCTTTTCTGCATAAACTCATTGTTTTTTTGTTCCCAACAAGAAAATGCCAAGGAGTATGTATGACAAAGTATTTCCCATGAATGCAATCCGTATGCTAGGTATGAGGTCACGCACTTCTCAATTTGGGTCCGGCAGTGACCCAATATCAACCCCTTGATCCACCCTTTTTATTTCGTCTGTTGTCAAATTTGAATACATTATACTGCAATTTCTTTCGAATAAAGATCTTTTTTTAAAATGATTATAGCCATTGTTGAACAAACAACGGATCGTGAGATAATTATTTACCGCACTATAACAGTTGCCACAGACAAAAAGGATTGTGATGTCAATACAGGGGAGTCCCCGACTTACGTCGGTGATCCTTTCTTTCGGCGCGACTTAACCTGATTTTTGACGTAGGTCGGAACTCACCTACATGGGCAAACCCGATTTTCCTTACGCTTTGAAACCATAATGAAGGGCAAATGTCTCCTCCACAAAAAAACAACCCAAAAAACAAAAAAAAGAAGCGAGAGAGAGCAAATCTAGCACAATCCAATACGGCGTACAGCCGGTGAAGAAACAACGCCGTCTTCCTCAACTAGCACCGCGTCACGACGTATTATATTATTGGAGATGGCGCCGTAATCACGAAACGCTGTACGTCGGGTCCGACGTAACCCGAGGACCTTCTGCAGTTATAATAGTTAACGGAGACAAAGGAATATACTGGTCGAGTAGTAAGAGTAAGATTACGATCACTCTTTTATTTACTGACATTATCGGACCATATTGAGCATTTTGATATGGCTTGAGGAACTCAGATATTGTACAGAATTATGAAGCTGTTCTGTTCCAATGCGAGTCAAGGTAAGTTGAGTGCTGCTTTTTCGTCAGAAGATAAGGACAGGATGAGAGTTTATTTTTCTAGAGAATGCGATTATATAAAGAAAAACAAATGCATTTTTCATATTTTCTGAAAATGATGTAATTAGTAACGGCATAAGATATTGGAAACCACAAAATCATTGAAGAAATATTAAGCATAAAACTGTTGTTCATATACGGCTAATTTTGTTAAATATATATACTCTTTATATATATATATATATATATATATATATATATATATATATATATATATATATATATATATATATATATATATATATATATATACTCTTTAAACTTATCTTCTCTCTGCTAATAAAATGTAATGATCCTGTACGATATTTTTTACTAGTATTCAAATCTCTTCATTGGCATGCAATATTAAATTATAACGTGATAAAGCTTACGTCAAATGAGTTGGCGGCCATATTTTTTGTACGCATGCAAGAAAAAGCCAAATAATCGACAGCAAAATAATTGATGACATATTAACTGAAAATAGATTTTAAATTATTTTCTGGTTTATAGGGGTATTTTTTTTTTTTGCAAAACTGAAAATGAATAATTTCATAAACACATGAAGTTCACAAATAGGTATAAAAGGTAAAGCCACACACACACACACACACACAGACATACACACATACACACGCGCGCGCACACACACACACATACGCAAACACACATAAGCACACACACACGCACACATACACATATATACACAGACACACACATACGCACACACACACATACGCACACAAACACATACACACACATATGAACACACACACGTACATACGCGCACACATACGCGCACACACATACGCACACACACATACGCACACACACATACGCTCACACACACATATACGCACACACGAACACACACATACGCACACACACACACACACACATAGACACACACACACACTCACACACACACACACACACACACATATATATATATATATATATATATATATATATATATATATATATGAAAATCAGTGTATTTAGGCAGCAAATTCTCTTTTAATCATGTCTGACTTAATAAATTACAGACATTATGTCTGCTAACTTTTAATAAAATCCATTAGTACTCACGAATAACCTTCCTTTTATTTTCATTTCCCCCCAAAAGTACTTGGAAAATGAAAATAAAAATGAAAAAAGTACTTTGGAAATGAAAATAATAGCACATTTTTCTCATAAGTTTGTTCGTGAGTATGAACGGATTTTGTTAAAAATGAGCAGATATAATGTCTGCAATTTAATCAATCATATATATATATATATATATATATATATATATATATATGTGTGTGTGTGTGTGTTCGTCCTCCTTTAGCTTTACATAGAGCTTTAATACGTCTGGGAATGGAATCATACAGCTTCCTGACTTCATCCAGAGGAATTTTCAGCCATTCTTCCATTAACACCTGCTCCAGCTCTTTAAGACACGACGGTGGAGGATAGCGGCTCCTAACTTGTCGCTCGAAAATGCACCACAAATGTTCAATAATATTGATATCTGGAGATTGGGGAGGCCACTCTATGTATTCTAGCTCACTTTCATGCTCTTCATAACAATTCTTCATCACTCGAGCGGTTTGTATTGGAGCATTATCGTCTTGGAAGATGTAGCCACCATCAGGGAATAATGTCTGGGCCATTGGATGAACATGATCTTCCAAAACGTTCAGGTAAACTTTGCTGTTGATTCTACCATGCAGGGCAACAATTGGACCGAGACATTTCCATGATATGGCGGCCCAAACTATCACTGATCCACCTTCATAGTTCCCTGTTGGAAGAAGGCAGTCAGAGCTGTAAGTTTCTTTGGGCTGCCTCCACACACAAACTGGCCCTGAATTTGAGAAGAGAAAAACTGGACTCGGCTGAGAATATGATTTGCTTCCATTGGTCTGCAGACCAGATAATGTGATATCTGCAGCACTTCAATCTCTTCTGAATGTTGCGAGTGGAGAGAAGAGGTTTCCTTACGGCGGATCTTCCATGATATCCAGCCTTATGGAACTCACGACGAACAATTTTAGTAGAAACTGGACTATTCAGATGATTATTCAACTCAGCAGTCACTTTGGCTGCAATAGTCCGATGATTTTTTGCTACATTGCATTACAATGCACATAGGTCCCTGTCAGTAAGTTTGCAAGTCCGGCCCGAATTGCTACAGTTTCTAGAGGTTTTGCCCCGTTTCTCGAATTGCGTCATACTTCTTGACATGGTAGCTCTTGAAAAACCAAACAGTTCAGCAACCTTAGTGATCGAGGCTCCTGCTATGCGAGTTCCAATAATTGCCCTTTTTCGAACTCGGAGAGGTCACGCATTTAGCTTAAATTTTAACAAATTCTAAAAATAAATAAGACAAAGACAGCAAATTAGATAAATAAACGTACTTACAATAGACATAATCTGTAATTATGAAGTTTTAGTTAAAGTTCGTAATATAATAGGTCTTTGAAATATAGGAGTGGAATTTGCACCTGTTCCAATTATTTTGTCCAATCCCTGTATATATATATATATATATATATATATATATATATATATATATATATATATATATATATATATATATATGAATGGTTGCACTCGTTTGGAAAAACCTCGGATAGCTGAACTTGCAGTAGAACAAACCGGTACTGAAAGAAAAATGGAGAATAAAAAAAGAAAGAACCAAGAACATTAAAACAAGGCGAAAACAATCGCCCAGTGTTCAAGCTCCAAGCCCAAAGAAAGAAAAAACCAAAACGAGTAAAAAGGCAAATACGTAAAGTGCTCAATACACTAAGTAGAGCAAAACCTAAGATAATCCAAATGAGCCAGGCAAATCTACCGACGTTTCGCCTAAACGATCCGTTTACATGAAACCTAGGTAGATTTGCCTGGCTCTTTAGGATTATCCTATATATATATATATATATATATATATTTTAAGACATTTTTATGTTAAAACATTCTTTTTATAGATCCAAATATAAAAACTGTCCGAATGTTCTTTTTATCCGAGCGCTTTCGGCTATACATTTAGCCATTTTCAAGGATTATATTTTAACTGTTAAATAAGAAATAATTTGCTGTATGTATGTTTTATAAAATGTTTTCATTTTTCAAATACGGGTCAAGATATTGTGTCCATATTCAGTTAAAATATTTAATTAATTTTTATATAATTTATCATCTGAAAAGAAAAAATTCTTAGATCGCATGAGAAATTGTATAAAAAACTAAATAAAAGCACGTTGTCTGTCGTATTCAATGAAATGTGCATGAAAGAAGGATTGCTGCCTAAATAAACAACTACATATATATATATATATATATATATATACTTATATATATGGCAAGAAAAGTATATATATATATATGGCAGGAAAGTATATATATATATATATATATATATATATATATATATATACTTTCCTGCCATATATATATGGCATAAAGTATATGATATAAAGTATATATATATATATATGGCAGGAAAGTATATATATATATATATATATATATATATATATATATATATACTTATATATATGGCAAGAAAAGTATATATATATATATGGCAGGAAAGTATATATATATATATATATATACTTTCCTGCCATATATATATGGCATAAAGTATATGGTATAAAGTATATATATATATATATGGCAGGAAAGTATATATATATATATATATATATATATATATATATATATATATATATATATATATATATATATATATATATATATATATATATATATATATATACTTTCCTGCCATATATATATATACTTTTCCTGCCATATATATATATATATATATATATATATATATATATATATATATATATATATATATATATATATATATATATATCGCTCTCTTTCTCTCTCTCTCTCATGGTGCACAAAAATTCAAATTATATTACATTTTCAATTTTTAACGTACTTTTAACCTATACTGGGACTAACCACACAGAAAATAGCAATTACTGAGAAGGTGTGTTTGTAATTATCTCAAAAGATTTCTATCTAATTTCTCAAAAGTATATTCAATATTTCTTCTCTTTTATAAAAAGACTTTGGCTAATGTTTGTAATTCTAATCTAATCTTATCTAATCTAATCTAATATATATATATATATATATATATATATATATATATATATATATATTTATGTGTGTGTGTGTGTGTGTGTGTGTGTGTGTGTGTGTGTATATTATCAATCATTTTCTTTTTCTTATCTTCAAACATTTATCTAAATTCAATTTGTTATTATACTTTATATTACCCATCGATTCATCCAGGGACATTTTAAAAGGTTTTCTTTTTTACTCACCTCTCTATTTGCGTAAAATTAATTTTGCTCATGACAAAACACGCGTACAGGCATACGGCACGCAGGCACGTTCTCTCTTACACACACACACACTCTCGCACACGTACACACACACACACGCACACGCACACTCACACACACAGTCACACACACACACACACACACACACGCACACATATACTCAAACATGCACGCACACTCACACACACACGCACACACACTCACACACACACACGAACACGCACACACAGACGCGCACACACACACTCTCACACACGCACACACGCATACACACACACTCACACACTCACACACACACACACACAGACACACGCATACACACACACTCACACTCACACACACCATCGCGCGCACACACACGTACACATATACTCGGGTAGGTCAAATGTATAATTTTGTTTATGTTTATTAATTCGCCGTATTTGACAGCGTAATAATAATTTGAAAGTAATTTATTTCAGGTCTTATACAAGTATTGTTCACCTTACACGTTCACTTTAAAAATAATTTAGTTTATGCTTATTTAAATCAGAAAACACGCAGCACAAAAGATGTTAGCATCTAACACCATCACGTGTAATTAGAGAAAAAGATGCAAGTACTCTTTTAGAAGTAAAAGAAAAATCCAATTATATTGCGTAATATACGTTGCCATACATAAAGTCTGGAAAGATTGTTGGATATTGTAACAAAAAAGTTCCCGCTTTT
The DNA here is from genome assembly GCA_964036315.1 of Acanthosepion esculentum. Taxonomy (NCBI): domain Eukaryota; kingdom Metazoa; phylum Mollusca; class Cephalopoda; order Sepiida; family Sepiidae; genus Acanthosepion; species Acanthosepion esculentum. Next base: position 69,745,706 of record OZ038509.1, on the reverse strand, counting down.
CAGATCGAGGCAGAAACATATAAAAGGTGCCGAGTAAAAAAAAAACAGCAAATTTATTATCATTGTTTTACTTTTCATCAATAATTGACCTTGAATAACCTTGAATACATTTCTTGTATATTCATAACCTTGAATAATCATTGAACTCTCGCGTAATTCCTTAATTCTGATTGGTTCTTCTATTATTCATTAATCATTGCTCGATGTTGGGATTCGTTATATAAAAGTTATTTGCAGACAACTTTCGTCTTTCGTTCTGCCCTTCTCATATGGTTAAAAAAACTCACTGATTTTAAGCGCCAATTTGTCGTAATTTTCAGAGAACAGCCGACATCGGGACTGACGAAATGTGCATAAATTCATCCTGAATTTTTCAGTCACGTCAGTTGTCACCGGTTTGCAACTGTTCTCTCACATCTGTCTGAACTTTTCCATTGGGCAGCCTACATTTATAAAAAAGATATTGAGAGTTAAATAATGTTGGTGTTACGATCGTGAATCTAATACGGAAATCCACACTTTGTTAAACGGAATCAATGTCTATTCCCTTCAGGTCTTAAAAAACCCAGTTGTGTATGAAGAGGTTGGCGGTTTCGATTTGAAATCAGTTACAGCCACTGCACAGTATCCAAGTTTCCATAGGCATAGACAAACACCGGTAACATTTATAAACACACAAAACCCGATGCCGGAATTGAGAAAGGCTAATATTCATAGCCTTGATTAATCATTGAACTCTCGTGTAATTCCTTAATTCTGATTCGTCCTTTTATGATTCATTCATAGCTGCTCGATGTTGGGATTCGTTATTTAAAAGTTATTTGCCGGCAACTTTCGTCTTTCGTTCTGCCCTTCTCGTATGGCTGAACCGCTCACTGATTTTGATCATCAACTTATCGTACTTTTCGAAGAAGGACTTTGGACATGGGGGTTGTTGAAATGTGCAGAAATTCTTTCTGAAGTTTTCAGTCGCATCACTCGTCACCTTTATTCGACGGTTGTCTAAGGACATTCTGAATTTACCGCTTTTACCTCGCTGTAAGTGATAATCTATGACAGAGGATGGGGGCCATATAAAACTCTGACCAAGGGATGTTTCTTTTATACTACAGGGTGGCCAGTAAAAAGCGGCAAATTTATTATCATTGTTTTATCTTTCAGCAATAATTGACCTTGAATAACCTTGGATACATTTCTTGAAACTTCATAGCCTTGAATAATCATTGAACTCTCGCGTAATTCCTTAATTCTGATTGGTTCGTTTATGATTCACTAATCACTGCTCGATGCTGGGATTCGTTATATAAAAGTTATTTGCAGACAACTTTCCTCTTTCGTTCTGCCCTTCTCATATGGGTAAACAGCTCACTCGCTTTGAGTGCCAAGTTATCGTGTTTTTCAAAGAACATCCGACGTTGGGGTTGAGGAAATGTGCTGGTGATTCTTCCTGAATCTTTCCGACACACCAGTCGTTACCAGTTTGCAATGGCTGTCTTCCATCTTTCTGAATCTACCGCTTTTTTCACTGGGCATTCTGTATATTCATCTATTTTGCATTTACTGCATTCAAGTGGCAAAATGCTGTTTTTTTAAAAAATCATTCCATACGATAAAACCCCATGAAAATGCCATGAGTTACTGAGATCGAAACACACTGAGAAAAGGTTGAACAATGAAAGGACATAAAAATAAAAAAAGAACGGAAGATGACGATTGATGTCGCATTTAATATTTTGACGAACGTCGTTGGCAGGAGAGTAAGAAACCGGAAGAGAGTTTCACAAGCAAGAAGTGCGAGAGAAGAAATTATTTGAGTAGAACTTACGGTTACCAATCTAGTACTGCGCTTAATTGCGTGACGTAAAGTTACCAAAGAGATATAAGCTCATCAGAACAATTACCGTGAAAGTATTTACAGAAAAGGCAAACTATGCCAGGGCGGTTGGTATGGGATGCAAGCCGAGTTAACAGGTGAAGACCAGTGATATTGCTGATTCTTTTTTTAACAATCTCTAGAACTGAAGAACGAGACCAGATATGGCAGCAGTATCCGATGCACTGACGAATGGGAGATTCATCAAGATGCATGATAGAGTCTAGCGAGAAAATTTGCATACTACGACACAGTGGCCTAACACATGGAGCAGCAGGTCTAGCGACGGATTCAAAATAATCATTCTACTTTATATCAGTTGAAATCGTTAGACCGAGGAGAGGCAACGAGTTACACTTCAGGAGGTTAGCATCAGCCATTCTGATGGACTGCAAAAAACGTTCTCTTAGATAAGTAAAAAAGAGTAGTTCTGGTTTGGTTTGGTTTGGTTTGGTTTGTCTGAATTAGGCATCGCACGTGGAACTAGAACAGTCTACCCCAGTGAACGAAATAATGGGTTCAGTTCGACATTCCAAATACCCGAAGAAGGCCTGAGCGTACAACGGTCGAAACGTTGTAATAAATATAGCGACAAAGAATAAAAATAACAAAATAATAAAAAATGACAGAGAATACTGGAATATTTAGTGTGAAGCCCTTTAGCTTCAATCACACTTTGACATCTTCGACTGCATGAGGAAATTAAATTTTCAATTTCTTGCTGGGTGATCTTATTCTGTTCTTCCTGAAGGGCATTCCATAATTGCTCGGTTGTTTTAGGATTTCTGGCTTTCGAACGTTCTCCTAGAATATTCCACACATTTTCAATAGGATTGAGATCTTGGCTTTGAGCAGGCCGATCCATAACAATAACCTTTTCAGCCTTGAGGAAGTTCATGACCACCTAATCCTTGTGACATGGTACAGTGTCCTGCATGAATATGGGTGGTCGCTTAGTTGAATTTCTCGGCACAGGCAAGACATGATCTTTTACAAGTTGTTTATAAACTCCTGCATTTACCTTTCCATGTAATCGCACCAAAGGGCCCACACCATTTCCAGCTATCATCCCCCAAGCCATGACACTTCCTCCACCGTATTTAACACTAGTCTTAAGGCATTTAGGCGACCATTTTTACCTAATTTTCGGCGAATGTACCTTTTTCCATCTGAGCCAAATAACATAAACTTAGATTCATCACTGAAATGCACCGTTTGCCATTTTCTTGAGACCACAACACATGTTCGGTTGCAAAGATAAGACGACACTTTTTATTCTTGGAGCTGAACAGTGGCTTCACTGCAGGTGGTCTTGCTTGTAGGTTATGTTCAACTAAACGACGAGACACAGTTTTTCGAGATAAAGTTTTCTTCAGTACAATGCTCATTTCCCGAGAAACAACAGCAGCAGTTTTAAATCTGTCCTTTTTAACCAACTTTACCATAGCACGATCTTCTCTCTTGGTCGTTTTTCTTGGCCTACCTGTAGACTTTCTTGCTTTACACGAAACACAATCACCGTAGACCTTAAGAATACCGGGAACAACACTTTTTGACTTGTTAACAATCTTTGCAATAGACCCAATACTTAAATTATCATTCTTTCGAAGCTTAATAATCTGCTGACGAATTGGTAACGGAGTAAGTGGCATTATATTAACAAAGTACACTGCAGATATTCTTACTAATGTTTAGTAAACGAACCGTCACGTAAACAAATTAAAAGAATTAGAGTTCGCCGGTTAAATATACTAAAACACGGAGTAAAAACAACCGTTCTAATCATTTTGGCCGCCAATGGTTTTGCAGTAAATCACTAAATCATCCATAACTTTTGTATTATCCTTTCAAATTACACTAAATTCTCAGACAATAACAAATGATATCTTATTAATTGTCCGTAGAAATTATAGAATATAAAACAACTTTGATAAAAACTTATACCTACTTTTCTGACGAAAACAATGCCATTCTGAAAATTTTGTTTGCATCTGTATATATATGTTAAAGAACCAATTTATACAAAGAGTTATATAGCAATGCTAATGTGATTAATGGCGAAATCACTTCGCTAACAAGACTTAATGAGACTTTAACTTACTTTCAATTCCTTGAATAATAATATTCTTATATTCGAGTTGTTGTCAATTGGAAGACTAGTACTTTCGATAATTTCAAATTCTCATCTTCAGTGCGATTTTTTTTCCATATATAGACAAAAACTAAGACGAAATATGTGCAGACCGAAAGATTTTTTTTAATTATGCCATTTGTTGACGCTCCAAAACATATTCAATTGTCAATAAATAGCATACTGGCAGACCGCTAGAGTCCCACCGGTGGCTGCCACCAGAGGATCGCTGCCGTCGCCATCGGCTTGCGTGTATGGTAGATTCGGTCTTCTTAATTCCTGTTCTTTTATTGATTTTTCTCCTTAATAACGCTTTCTTTTTTTCTCATGTCTCTAATACCCAGTAACTTCTAGCATCTCAGTGGCTTTATTGCCTTGCTTGGGGGTAAATGATTTAAAGACAATGAAAATAATTAACAGCCAAATATATATTTCGTTAGGGACGGGCGAGCCGGTCAAGAAACAGAGATCCACAGTAACTGAATGAGAGACAGATTTACATTTTTAGAATAAAACAAATATGACATTAAAAACAAGGTTCAAAGTAGTAAAAAATATTTTTAGGTTCAAATTATGAGGAAGTGGCAACATTTTCCCTGTGACGTGTTTCATGCTTAAAAGTGATGTTAACGTTGATGCTACTACGCATGCGCAAGGCTATATGGGAACGTGGAAAATTCTAAATTTCCTTTTTTTTTTAGATATATGTTTTGTGAATAGAGTCTGATTTAATTTAATTTCTTTTCAATTTGTTTATGTTTCGATCACATTCGTTATTCCATAACCCGAGATTTAAGTGACCTCGCCATTAAGCCAGGTTGTTACACAAGGTCGGTTTTTAACGTGGGGATCCGAATGTTTCCACTGGGGCCGCGGGTCTAAGCTGGTCTTAGCTTGTCTAAGCAGGTCTTAGCTAGTCATAGCTGGTCATGCCACCGCTCCTTAACTGATGTTACGCAACGGGTTCAGGAACGCAAGTGAGGAAAGAAGGCTCCCGGCACTGAACAGATACTCCATTTGCTGCATCCATCTCGGCGTAAAAAAACCCTTTTCCTCCTCTGCCAATCACTCCAAAAGAATCCGGAAGGAAAGCCCCTGGGGTCAATACTAAACTGAGATTTACTTGAACACCCACTGACTTAAGTTGTGAAACAACGTCGGTTTTTAACTTGGGGCCCGAGTGGAAACACTCGTTCTGCTGGTCTTAGCTGGTTAGAGCTCGTCTATGCTATTCCTAGCCGGTCATGCCCCCGCTACGTAACAGATATCAAGCAAAGGTGGGGTAGGTGGAAACGGAAAGGATGAGAGAAGGCCTCCGGCACGGAACAGATACTCCATTTGCAGCATCCATCCCAACGGGGGAAAAAAAACACTTTATCCCCCTCTGCCAATTCCTCCAGAAGAATCTGGAATGAAATCCATTTGTTATTCAATATCTCACACTGTCATAACAGAAAATCTGTCAATCCCGGACGTAAATTTATTGTGGTTGAACTCACGACTAAAGGGCTTTCTAAACATTTTCGCTTTTGTAAATTGCTTTCTATTTTAATTAATTAGATTAGCTTTCGACTTAATAATAGTTTCTTTTTTACATATTTTTTCACACTCAGTCGCCTCTTCCGTCTTAGTGGCTTCATTAATTTCCTCGGTGTGAAAAGATTAAAAAATATATGCCGTGTGAATCGAAATTATCTATTTCATTTATATTTGATATTCAGAATTTACAAGATAATACGATGAAATTAATTTATTTCAGGTCTGTGCAATACTTGATCGCTTTGCGCATTCATTTTGAAAATTAGTTATTTTAGGCTTATTTAAATACAGTATAATACATATTACAACTTTTAATTAGAGAACGATGTGAAAAAGTTCTTTTTGCAATAACAGCAGATCCAATTAAATTATTCCGTGGCATAGTCAATGCGTGCAAACGTCTATCGATATTACAAGTAAATTATCTTCTTTCCGAATAGGATGCAGAGAAAGGCATCACTTTTCGGAAATCATGGCTTACCAAGAAATTAGTAGATTTTAAAAAACAGAAATTGAAGTTTTTTTTTTCATATCGACATATATAGCAATTTTCCAAGCGGTGCTTTGATGTGGCACAAGGCCGAAAGAAGGAGGCACCCAGTGAGGATCGAACTCACTTCTCAGTCGTAATTGTTCTAGCGAGACAAGCTTGCTAACCACTACACAGCCTCGAGATGCCGTTAATTTTCCTAGCGTAGCTTAGGTGTGGCACAAGGCCGAAAGTAGGAGGCATCCAGTGAGGATCGAACTCACTTCTCAGTCGTAATTGTTCTAGCGAGACAAGCTTGCTAACCACTAACACCGCTTCGAGGTGCCCCAGCTTTTGTGCATATATATGTTTGTGTGGATATAATTACTAGAGGCAGGGATATGTGTGTTTTCTGTTGTAGTTTCGTTGAAGTCATATTTTGGAATAGAGTTTGATTTAAGGAATTGTGGGATATTATATGGATTAATGACATCAAAATGTCCTTTCATGTTGGTTGCTTGGCTTATTTTATTTGGCGGCATTTCAACTTCTATTGGTTATTTAATACTGAAGTCTACATATTTTCAAGTTTTATGGCTTCAACTAAATATATTTTGAACACAATAGTATGCCTTCAAATACAGATAAAATAGATTGTTGGTCATTTTACAATAAAATATATTGTTGGCCATTTTACTATGAATATGTATTGTTGGTAATTTGTTTTATATAAACATGTAAAGCTGTTATTTTTTTTTAATCAAAATCTGTTTTTAGACTTTCATAGTGTTTTTGTTTAGGGGATCGCTATTTGCTCATAGCCGGAACCCTAACAGGTGCTACCACCCGGGTCAGGGAGACCTGGGAACAACAGCAATTAAGAGGCGGTTACACACCCCTCAAAATCTTCCAATCAGAGTTCTATCTGACTATAATGACGAAGTAGTAATCTGACCCCTAATTCTCCGACAAATCCCTATGTTGAATCGGCTACACCGGAACAGAGAGGGCCAAATGGGCTACGACAGAACGTCGCATTCCCAGAAAGATTACCCTAAAAAATAAACCGAGATTGTTGCAGCCTTCGTCTCATGGGGTTTTGCCGTATCTCTGAGAGTCATAGAGTCTAACATCAGAATTCCAAAGGATTATATGAGCTGTAAAGAGGGGGTACTTCAGATGTCTACGAAGTATTTCCTACCCGGATACCAATACAAATAAAGAGGTACACGATTGAATCATCACACTTGTCGGTCTAACGTTTTCAGCTGACATAAAATAAAAAGAGAGTAGGTTGAATCAATTTCTAAGTCTGCAGCTAAGGGAATTGGTTCACCATTTCGTTTTAGACAATTTATCACTCTAGAATCTACCTTACGTGTTCATAAGTATCATTTGGCCGGGCTTTGAATAACGCTGCCACATATGATCGGCTTCTCCTGCTGTATATTTATACATACGTGATAAAATCCAAAGAAGAATCAGCAATATTATTGGGCCTGACCTGGCGTCACTGTTTCAGTCTCTTCTCCACCGTCGTAAGCTTGTTTTCCTTTGCCTTTTCTATAAATACTTTCATTATAATTGGTCGAACGAACCCTTTGCTTTGGGTTTTAGATTTTTAATTATTTTATTCTCCTCCCCACACATACTATGAATGGTACATATGGGGGTTAGTTAGGACTTTCACAGAGACAATGCGGTATTACGGTGGATGTAGTAAGTAAGGTAAGGAAGAGTGCGTTGTTGTGCTGTAAGGAATATTGATGTATGTTTGGGTTAGCGTTTGTGGCTAGCTAAGATTAATGTTAAGACAGAAGAAGACCAACATTTTTCACTATTTTAGCCTTGTGCCACTGTTCTGTACATATCAGCATAAATGTAACTCTTCTCTCGGGTGCCTAGACTTTAAGCGCAGTATTAGTTTGGCGCGAAGGTCTCATTAATTCATAGGCGAAATGGCGAGATGTAACCCTAAGTTCTTTGCCAACATTTTCTTTTATTACGATTCTCGCTTGTGGAATACTGTTCAGGTTGCTTGCTTCTAAGGAAACATTGACCTTTAAAAATTTAAATTCGCTGTCTTCTTAATCCTTATTCTTTTATTGCCATGTCTCCTTCATAGTAGACTTTCTCATATTCTCTAACACTCGGTAAACCGTTGTGTCCTAGTGGCTTTATTGTCTTACTTGACTTGGGGTGAAGGTAAATGGCTATAAAATCGTGTTGAACAAAGTCACATGGCTACGTATCCAGATCGCGGGGGACGGGGCTTCCCCCCAAGATCATCCTAGGAAGGACGGTACACGGAGGGAGAAGTGGAAAGACGGTAAAGAAAAAAACGATGGTTTTCGGACAAAGTTGTCGTCGAATGAACCGGTGAGAGTTTTACGCAGACCCCAGGTGTTAGGATCATACTGGCTCCTTGTTGCCATCATTCACCGTCCCCCTAAATGGGGGGGTTAGGACATAGGAGGAGCGGGAGTATTATTGAGCTGTTCAGTCAAAGAATGCATAATGTTTCCTTATAAGGAAGCGGTTACTATTCCTATTACCATTCGCGATTAGGAGAACAGATACTACACTTGGTATTTACTTGATCCCCCGACTGAGTCAGGTTTTGACACAAGGTGGGTTTATAAAGTGGGGACCCGAGTGTTTTCACCCGGGCTGCTTGTCTTGGCTGGTCATAGCTTGTCCAAGCTGGTCAGAGCTGGTCTAAGCTAGTGTTGGCTTGTCATAGTTGGTCCAGGCCGGAGCCGGTCCAAGCTAGTCGTAGCCATGATACTACCAGCGCAGGGACGAATCCCTACACCAGGCAAGTATCAAGTGATCGAATCTCAGCCAAAAGACCGATAAAGCGAGCGATCTGAGAACAGAGACTGCACTTTGATACGAGCCCGATGGCCAGGGATAAAAGTAAATCGAAACTCTAGTAACAATGACTGCTCGGTCAATGAATGCCAAATGTTTCATTATAAGGAAACGGCTAATATTACCATTATAGATGAGGAGAACAGATACAACACTTTGATCCCAGTCCGATGGCCTGGTAGTGAAGAAAAGCGTAACGAGTAGCACTGGCTCCTCGGTCAATGAATGCCGAATGTTTCATTCTAAGGAAACGGCTAATATTACCATTAGAGATGAGGAGAACAGATACTACACTTTGATCCCAGGGTGTGAAGAAAAGCGTAACGAGTAGCACTGGCTGCTCGGTCAATGAATGCCGAATGTTTCATTATAAGGAAACGGCTAATATTACCATTAGAGATGAGGAGAACAGATACTACACTTTGATCCCAGGGAGTGAAGAAAAGCGTAACGAGTAGCACTGGCTGTTCGGTCAATGACTGCCGAATGTTTCATTATAAGAAACGACTAATATTATCATTACCATTAAAGATGGATAACAGACACTACAGATTTTTTCCATCAGGGATTGAAGAAACGCAAAACTCGAGTAGCACTGGCTGCTTGATCAATGAATGGTGAATATTTCCACGCCAGTCAAATACTATTATGACTGCTAACAATGCCATTAACTGAAAATAATTAGAAATGAATTTATTTCTGGTCTGTGGAAGACTTTTACGCCCTGCACATTCAGTTTAAAAATTTGATCTTTTATTCTGGTTTAAATGAAATTTTAAAGCGTAGAGCATAATGAATATTGGCATAAAAACAACACCACAATTAATTAGAGAGTGCGATTAAACTGATCTTTTGATAACACGTGAGGATGCACTTAAATGACGTCATGTTACCTTTCCTAGTCAAATTGTGCAAAGTGGATATTCATATTATAACAAACGCCTCATTTTATCGAAGAGGATAGAAAAACAGATATCCTTATATTTGGAATATTCCTCAAGAAGCAAAATGCCAAATTTGAAAGCAAATATCAAATATCGATTTTATCCTCTTTTCACCCTACCCGTAATCTCCTTTCAAAATGGCTTCTCTTCTGTACGATGAACATGTTTTATTGGAGAAGGAAAAAAAGAAGGGATGTTACCGAATTAGCATTTTTAGAGACTTCTTCAGAAATAACAGTTTTCTCTGTCGAAACTGAAGAGTCAGACAAGTGGCCAAGCGGGAGCCAATATTTTTTTATGTATGGATCGGGGTACATATTTTCCGTGACTCTAACTCTAAACATTACCAAGACGAGATTATTTGATTTGGCTAATATATATATATATATATATATATATATATATATATATATATATATATATATATATATATATATATGCATGTGTGTGTGCTTAATTTGAACAA
>OZ038509.1:69725410-69730410 GCA_964036315.1 Acanthosepion esculentum | reverse complement strand
GTGAACAAATCTCTGCTTACCCAAGTTTTGCAATTAGGGCAATGCATGTTTTGGTTCCCTTCACAACTACGTATCCTTGTGAAACAGGATTCTCTGCATAATTAAATCTGAAATCAAAGTGGAGAAATCGACTTGATGTGTGAGATGACATGCAAGTAGCTTTGTCAGTAACTGTACCACGATTCCATGCTTTGATTGCACAAAAACAACAGCAAATATCTCAATAGATTAGTAAAAGTCTGTTTTATGTAGTTAAGATACTAAAACAACTTGCACATCTATGTTCCCTTCCTTTTTCTTGTGTAATAAAACTGAATTAGAACTTTATTTTGATTTCAGTAAGAAATATAATAAAGTTATCAATGCTTAGGTTTTTTTTTCATGTTCTCTTCCTAGCAATCCATAGCTAAAGTACAGTAAATTCAAGCGATTGAAATATTTGGAAGACATACGGGCAAATAATAGGATTGGTGATAATTATTCCGACAGTCAAGTGAAGGGGGCATGGGACCATATTGGACAATCCATTGGGGGTCTGGAATCTTCAAAAGTTTAAGAACACCTGGTCTAGCACATCAGTGAGAACCACCTTTCCGTGCAGCAGAACTAGAAATTGATTCAATATAATCTTTCAACTTCATGTCAACAGAAAACGTTAGTACGAAAATGCGCAATGGGTCACACTCCTGGAGGTTAGCATCAGCCATGATGATGGAAGATAAAAAAGAGCAGTTTCGTTTTGGAGGCGTCAAAATTAAGAAGTCACTACTTGCCCCAACCGTAGATCCTTTCTGTTTTTGTTTTTAAATTCGCTGTCAATTTGACCTCATCGAACCGATTAAACTGACGACTGACTACAGGAGTAAATTAACTGCGACAACAGCGGAGTTACCAAATATGGAAGTAGAAATTTTCTGATACCAAAAGCTTCTTTTCTCCTTGATTTGATTAGAGAAAGAGATAGCCTTATATATTTACATTACTCAAGAAGCAAAATGCCAAATTGGAAAAGAAATACCAAATATCGATTTTACTTTCTTTTCCTTACAAATAATCGTCTTTCAAAATGGTTCCCCCCCCTCTGGACTGCTTTCGCTGCAGAAGATTAAGAGATGTTATAGAATTATCATTTCTAGAGACTTCTTCAGAAATAACATTTTCTCTATCCAAACTGAAGAGTAAGACAAGTAGGCGAGAGGAGGCCAATATTTTTGTACATAGGTTTGGGGGGGGGGTATATATTTTATGTTTTTTGGCTCTAAGCATTACCAAGACGAGATAATTTGATTTGGATAATGTATACATAAATTAATATAGTACAGGAATGGGTATGATAAAACAAATATTTGCACGTAAGTATAAATATATTTCTTCCAAGGTGTTATAAATACAGAGCTCAATGTTTTGAAACAGATCTGTCAGTAGTATTATTAGTAGTAATATTAATGAATATATATATATATATATATATATATATATATATATATATATATATATTATAATAATATTTTTAGTTTTTAAAAATATGATTCCTTCGCTACATAAGATTTCTCATGTTTCAAAAGGGAGAGCCGAGACCCCTAACATATTTTTTTAAGTTATGTAGAGTTAAGGTGTCTGGACCCGCTTCCTTGTCCATCGAGAATTTGGGAATAAGCTATCATTTGCTTAGCAAGTGTTTATAAGTACGGTATCATTGGAACATTATTTGCTATGGAAACGGCTAGTTTCCATTATCTACCTAACGTGTTCTTTCCTATTTTACTGCACACCTGCATACATATATACATATATATATATATATAAATATATATATATATATATATATATATATGTATATATTTATATATATATATATATATATATATATATATATATATATATATATATATATATATGTATGCATGTATTAGTGAATGTCTATACTTCTGAGATGAAGTAGTATGTACACTATTTACATTATTCGGACTATTGTCCTCATCTTTGTTGCCATATTTATCACAACGTTTCGGCCGTTGTACGGTCCGGCCTACTTCAGGTGGTTGGAATGTAGAACTGAACTCTTTATTTCGCTTTCTGGGGTAGGCTGTGGCCTAGCATACACATATGCTAAGCCACAAAAATCTCCTGAGCTGACCAAGCATAGAAATGAATACATTATGGGAAACAGTAATAAGGAGTGCCAGATAAAAACCGATAATAACAACAAAAATTGCAATATGAGCTCTGGTAAAAAATCAAATGATAACAGCAAAAATTGCAATATGAGCACTGGTAAAAAATGATCACTGAAGACATTAGGTTTATAATACCTAGAAATTCATACACAGTTCTCCTCAAGGACACATAGCACAGTGGATAAAGGCGTTAGTTAAGATCCAATGACAGGACTCAAAGCGTGTGAGTTCAATACCTGGTTAAGACGGTGGAGAACTTAGACAGGGGAATTAACAGGAGATAAGTGACATGGCACGTGGAACTAGAACAGTCTACCTCAACGAGCGAAATAAAGGGTTCAGTTCGACATTCCAACAACCTACGGCAACATAGTAAATAGTGTATAGTCGATTACACACGAAGACGAAAAATCCACAGAAGACGAAAAAACCATCAGAAACTGTCATTGCAAGCTCATGAGTACAGTGGTAGATAGCCACAGAACATCTCGACTAGAACATAATATGCAAAGGTTACCATCATAATACTATAAAATCAGTAACTGTTTTAGAAAATCTCTCTCTCTCTATATATATATATATATATTAAGCTTTTCACCCCAAGCAAAGCTGGAAGCCACTAGCACGCAAGGGGTTACAGAAGGTTTGGAGGAAGAGCAGATAGGAGTGGTAAAGGAGAAGATGTGGAGAAAGATAGTGGATCGATCAAGGCAAGGGGGTTACAGAAGATTTGGAGCGAGAGCAGATAGGAATGAAAGGGGAAATGATGTGTAGAAGGGAAGTGGATAGAACAAGGCAACTGAAGATGTCGATTGACGTTACACTTAAATAGTTGGAGATTATATTTGTCAAGGAAATAGGAATAAGGAAGGGAGTTCCACAGGCGAGACATGAAACTATTGGAGTAGAAGAGACGTCTACATCTAACAGTTTCAACGGTGAAGGGGTGGGAACGGGATGCCAGCCTCGTAGGACGTTTAAATTCAGGAGGCCTGGGAACCGGCGAAAGCAGCTCATCGGTGCAATTACCGTGAAAGTATTTGTAAAAAAAGACAGAGCGAGGCATCGGCCTGTCTGCGAGAGAGATGATAGATCAAGGCCAATTTTCCTATTTTTAAACTACAATTTTCAGTACCTGATTTTCTTACCTAAATAATATGTTTTTCTGTTACTATTTATGTTAAGTCAAAGTACAAAGTTTGAAGTGCCTGTCGGCAAAATATTTCAAATAAAGATTTATATTTAATATTTTTTTGATATTTTCAAAATCGTGTATGATATCCCCATGGCTAGTAGTGGTGTAACTTTAATTGATGGTTAGTGTTCTAGGGTTAATAACTGTTGTGGGGCTCTCCCCCTTTTACACAAGATGAACTCGTCTAAAGTATCCTTATTCTGACAGAGTGGAGATACGTGAGTACACAGGATGTTCAAAAAGAGATACATTGAGATAAGGTTGAGATACGTAGAGTCCACAGAGAGAGAGATAATTACGGCTTCACTTACAGAGACTTGTACATATACTTTCTACAAACCCGTATTCCTGGACTTTCTAATCTTCATTTCAAGTCTGTATTCTTACGTTCAATACACTTATTTTCCTATTTCAATTACTGGCGTTGTTTATTTATTTGTGCAGGATTCCATCCCCGGGATCCACAACAATAACTGTCTTAGGTTATTGTAGTTTTATTATATCATTAATATACATCTGATAAGCAGATTGAATGAGATGGGCGTAAAAGCTCTTTGAACACAGCCTACTAAACACTGCTTTTCATAGCGGACAAGTTTTCAGAATGCAGTCAGAATGTGAAGACATTTTGGAAGGTCCCTATGCAATAACATTTGAAATTAAACTGAGCAAAAATGTTACAGAAACATATGCAATGTTCCAGGTTGTTTATGGGTTAACTTTTATGATACGAGCATCTGATTTCCGCTAACAGAAAAAGTTGAACGACAGTCGAGAGGATGTAAAAGACGATGTGAGAATGAGATAATGTGGAAGTAGGCATCAGAACAACAGGGATGATTGTAAAAATCCGCTATTTTCTGGATAAAGATCGACATGGGTCTCTAATAAACAAATAAGTATACAGTTTGGAGTCGGGGTGTGGCAACTGTATCTGAATATGCGCAGAATTTGTGTAAATTTGTTCCTTGGGTGCACAGTGACAAGAACAAAGAAAGACGTATTAGCGACATCAGGGAGATGCTTGGAGGTCATCATAACCGTCCTTGCACCCCATCCAGCCTAGACCTCGCTCACTCTCGCAGTCGTTTCGAAAATATTGATAAGATGAAGGAGGACGTGACACGGGTTCCTTCGCTCTGGTTGACTTCCATGGGGTCTTCATGGAGCGTTTAGGACGCTACAACAAGTGCGTTGAATGAAGAGGTTCCGACTTTGAAGGAGATAAAGATTTGTATTTGTTGGCAATTAGTAAATAGTCTCGCCTGAAAAAGTCACGAGACATCTCGAACTCTTGACTTGCTCGTGTCTTTTTTCATCGCTTCCTCAGTCAGGGATTGAACACATTCTATCAGGTATTGATTCATATATTTGTTTTTTTACGGCATACCAACCTTGTGTTTGCTATTTAAAGTCGAAACACATTTTTGTAAGAATAATTCGTTCTTTTGACGAGTAAATATTGCATTAACAATACTTGGAGATACAAGTCCTACCATTTATCCCAGATTGGACAGACAGACACACACACACACACACACACACACACACACACACATATATATATATATATATATATATATATATATATATATATATATATATATAATGTCTCATTAAATGAGATA
>OZ038509.1:69712910-69715410 GCA_964036315.1 Acanthosepion esculentum | reverse complement strand
GTTCGATCATTTGTTAGGTCCTAATTAATAAAAACAAAAATTGATAAAATCGTATATAACACTATAATAATATTGGGCAAAAATTATAAAACAAAATGTTTGAAATTTCCATTGTTATATCATAATATAGCTAAATTATTCAGTATAATTTCGCTTTGAAGTAAATGGACGTTTTATTTGATGGCACAATGATTTAGTAATTATGTGCTTTCGCCTTGCATCTTGTCTATATACAATTTGTAAAGTTGCAGTAAATTATAAATTTTATAAGGCTATGCTATAAGCTTTTCACTGATCACTGGAATGAAATTCCAACGCGACAATTTTTAATCAAAACTAAATCATTTAAACGATTTGTGAAAAATATTTTATGTCCTGATTATGTGAAACCCCAACTTTCAAATGCAATAAGCCGTTTCTAAAATGGAGCAACTTTAATAGAGAGTAAATGTCCAATTTTTCCTTTCCCGTTTTGATAAATTACACTCTCGTCTCTAAGATCTTGTGGGTGATTGTTGAAGTCAAATCGGGCCGAATATATTACATCATAATATAGCTAAATTGTTTAGTATAACATCCCTTTGAAGTAAATGAAGGTCTTATTTTATGGCACAATCATTTAGTAATAATGTGCTTGTGCCTTGCATCTTGTCCATATACAATTTGTAAAGCTTTAGTAAATTCTAAGGCTTTCACTGATTACCGGAATGAAATCCCAATACTGCTGGGTACAAATTATAAGACAAAATGTTTGAAATTTGTATTGTTTATTGAACATCACTAAAACTACAGCACTGTATAACATTGCATTGTAATGTAACTAAATTGTTCAGTATTTGAAGTAAATGAAGCTCTTATTTGATGGCACAATGATTTAATAATAATATGCTTGTACCTTGCATCTTGTCCATATACAATTTGTAAAGCTTCATTTTATAAGGCTATGTGCTATATTGATTTTTAAGCGTTGCTTAGATGTGGCACAAGGCCGAAAGTATGGGGCACCCAGTAAGGATCGAGCTCACTCTCCAGTCGTAACTGTATTAACAAGACAAGCTTGCTCACCATTATAGCACACCGAGGTGACCCGGCTTTGTGTTATAAGCTTTTAACTGATCACCGGAATGAAATACCAACGCTACAATTTTGAACTTAAACATTTAAACTCGTTTCGCCACAAAAAACCGCAACGATACGGAAAGGGATATTTTGTGTCCTTATTTATCATGTAAAACCCTAACTTACAAAAGCAGTGCAATACCACGGTTCCAAAATGGAGGCAACAGTAAAAGTGGTTCTCTAGAAAGATAGTGCTAATGCCAATCTGTAAGGAGAATTTTAAAGACAATGGAAAACCGAAAAGTATGTTTATACTTAGAATCAGAAAGACAGTTGAAATGTCTAGGAAAGGAAAGGAGGCTTGTAGAATTTGACACCCAAAGGACACTGAAAGAGAAACAGCAAGTCACTTACATAATGGGCTAGCATAAATGAATTGCACCACTGAGTGGGAGGGATAGTGAAAAGGTAAACCTCATTAAGAGTGAAAAAGGGTAGGAAGTTGTGGAGATCCATTATCAACCATGTCTGGAAGTAGTTTTATAGAAAGATAGTGCCAATACTATGAACTGAATTCGTAATGAAAGAGCAATACCCCGTTTCTAAAATCGACTGACCTAATGGGGAAGTGCTGTCCGTTTTTCTTTTCCCGTTTTGATAGAGTACACTAGCGTCTCTATGTCCTTGTGGAAGTCAGATCAGGCCGAAAATGGAATACAGCAGTCATATATGGGCAGGAGCTTCCCAGTCTTCGTTGCGTCCTTAAGGGTGATTAATTATTTTCCATCTTAAACCCCTTTCCCATAGAGAATAACATCGCAATCCTCTCGCCTTTTCTATCACTATTTCTATGGAAAGTGTTCAGACGAGCTACATTCCTTAGTTAGAGCGGTTCTAAACTTCACGCCTAAGACCCGTCATACCACACACAATGAAGCGAACCACGCCCATTTCCTTTGTATTCCATTGGTAAGATGTAAGTTCCACTCGAGCTGCTTCTTTCTACGGACAGCTACTTTGTGGATCCAACTCCCAAGTGGATGCTTCCTGAAGCACTATAATCTTCACTTGTTCATGTCTAGGTGTTAACCATTATTTCCCCACATAAAACAATAAATTGTGCCTCTTTTTTTGTAAGAGTCTATGTCGGGTGATTATGTTTATTGTGCAAGGTAAAGATTATTGTAAAAGTACAATGAAAGTAAATATATCAAAACAAATCTGTGTTGGGGGTGGGCCTAAGTTTAACCCAGAAAAAGAGGACTACATTCCCAGACTCAAGATCAGAACCTACTCACAAGATCTTACCTGACACATATTTTAAGAAATGGAATAAATCCAATACATCGTTTTTGTAGAGACACCGTGGGGGATATTGGTCATCTAACATTTACTAGTTCTACCTGCTGTCAAATGAATTTAAAAAATAGAAAAGGCAAAA
>OZ038509.1:69700410-69705410 GCA_964036315.1 Acanthosepion esculentum | reverse complement strand
TTATAATAAACAGTATTATAAAATTTACCGGCCTGAATGTCCGAGAAATTTTTATATTTGTATCTATAAAAAGAATATATAAACATAAAAATGTCTTAAAATAATTGTCGGACTTTGTCCATTTCATAATGTATGACGTCATTTGTTTACATTTGGATACGCCTCGAGCAGATATGAATGTACATGCGAGATTCATAGAAGATTGAAGTTTAAAGACAGTAAAATCGACCGTGATAATCGAACGATTCTCTGTGGCTCGATCGGTTAAGGCACGTCAGGCTAAATGGCGGTTCCGTATAGGGTACAGGTTCGATTCCTGTCGGAGAACGAATATTTTCTATAAAAATTTCTCGGATATTCGAGGCCGGTAAATGTTATTAATACTGTTTATTATAAAACAGAGAATTTACTTAAATATTTGTATCTATAAAAAGAATGTTAAACATAAAAATGTCTTAAAATGATTGTCGAACTTTGTCAATTTCATTATATATAAATATATATATATATATGCACCAGATGCGTAGATGTGACATCTGGCCCTAGAAATACGGCATTTTAAAATTTTTACGCACTTTACCATTGATGATGAAATTTTCATTTTACTTTGGGTTTACTTTTCATTTGGTTCCCATTTCTTGCAAACACTGGCAAGTTCTTTTATAGAATGTTTCACTTGGGATAGTCTTGGGAGAAACTCCTCTGGTAAATAGTCGGATGATATCGAGGTTTTTGTAGTGTCACGTTGGGCATCGATTGATGTCTCTGCAGCACTTCCGATAAACAACCCTAAGACCCCATTACGCTTTCGAGCTAGCCACCTACCGTCTCATTTGTTTCGACTTATACGGTAATCAGTGACAATTTATTTTGGGATTTACTGGCTGCGATGGATAAATTGTCGTCTAAATGTCGCAAAAATGAACATAGCACTGACATCTCATTTTAACAGATATAATTCCCCAAATTACAGAAAGAGATCTTGAAATAGTAAAGAGTAACATTTATTCAATAAAATCGCCATTGGCTTCAACCACGACCTCCAGACAACTACGGAATCTCCTGCATCTCTCCAGGGCGGCCTTATTAATTTGGTGAATAGTTCTTGCATTCAGTGCATCTTTGGTTTTACAAAGAGTTTTCTTTTGGTCTCTCGCTCAACAGAGGCCCACACATAATAATCAAAGAAGATGC
Organism: Acanthosepion esculentum; assembly: GCA_964036315.1. Taxonomy (NCBI): domain Eukaryota; kingdom Metazoa; phylum Mollusca; class Cephalopoda; order Sepiida; family Sepiidae; genus Acanthosepion; species Acanthosepion esculentum. Next base: position 69,704,216 of record OZ038509.1, on the reverse strand, counting down.
GGACAGGTGGCTAGATCTAAGGGGTTATGTGGTCACAGAAATTGTCTGACAGCCATGATTAGGTTCTCCTGATTGCGTGGCATGGTGCAGGGTCCTGTTGCAAGACATAGGGTCTTCAAGCAGCCACCCTCTTGACTCAGTGCAGCACTACCTACTCAAGATGTAGGCCTCGGTGTTCAGGCTAAGGCCCTCACCAACAAATTTACAATTTCTTACCACAACGATCTGAGTGAGTTTTCCCAGCTACTGCACGTTCCTAATACTCTTTAGACTCTTCCAACTTTTTCCAAATCCTCTGCACTATCTTCCGATTGACACTGAAACACTCTGAAATGTTAGTATTGCAGCTTCCGGTGCGAATGCCAAACAGTACAGGATGTATCTTCCAAATGTCAGGCATGATGAACTCCGTTATGGTGCTCTTTTTCTCATATACGGTGTCCAACTGACCCTACTATACCTGTGCAGTCGACAAAATCAAAAACAAATAACGCGCATGCGCGTAATTAAAAATATCGACAATTTAACCATCGCACCCTGTATATCTAAAAACATATATTTACGCTGAAAGTATTTTGTTATGTACAAAAAATCTGTAGATAGATTTCGGTAATAAGTAACCCATATGCACGACTAATTAAACCAAGCAACCAATGCATTTCAAATGTTTTAATTTACTCCTGCTGATGAAGCAGAATGTTTTGCTCGTAAATTCTCTTCCAATTCTATCGTTGTCAAATCGGGTGTTTCTTTGCGTGATTTCCCACTTAGAACCGTATCTCTTCTGTGTTATATACACATTAGTCCGTCCATGTTGTTCCGCTATCATATCAAAACAAAGCAAGCAGATGATATACTTGCAATTTTCTTTAATGAAATGTGCCCCTGAAATTGTTGGTTATTGCAGAAAGAATATGTCAAGTTTTTAAAAAAAGAATGGGGAATCTTATGCTATAACTCGCGCTGTTCCTTTGAATATCTTGAAGGCATTTGACAGGGTTTGACATCCAGGATGTTTTCACGGGCTGAAGTATTATGGTGTCTCTGGCGAACATTTTAATTTGCTTCCTTGCTTTTTAAAAAGTTACAATGAAAGTTGCCTTGAATGGCTACACTTTTAGATCTTTTAGCATTAATGTGGATGCCCCACATGTCTTTATACTTGCAATTTTTTTATTATTTTAATCAACAACGTTCCCGATGACTCCGTATTTATGATGATGACGCAACACTTTACTCCCGTGTTAATAGTAAAGACGATTGGCTCGATAAAATTAAACTGCCAACTGAGCTCTGCAATGACCTTCAGACTGTTGTTTTTTGTTTTGATTTAAGCAATTCACCCCAAGCAAGGCAGGAGTGCCACTAGCACGCAAGCAGTTACAGAGAGTGAGAGTAAGAATAAAGAGGAGTGTTTGAGAAAAGAATAAAGAGAAGGACAGTGATCACGGTCAAGGCATCAGAAGATGTCGATTGACATTACATTTGAATATTTGAAGATTATAGATATCAGAGAAGGAAGTGATAGGAAGGGAGTTCCACTGTCGGGAGGTGCGAGATTAGAAGCTGTTGGAGTAGAAGAGATGGCTACATTTAACTGTTTTGAAAGGGTAGGACCGAAATGCCAACTTAGACTTTCTTTTTATTTGCCGTGTCCTTTCAGGATTTAGGCGATTATGGACCTCCACCTCTCCCTATCCATTGTAGCTCTCAATTGGTTTTGTGTCTCTGCCAACTCCCCCAGACCACGCTCCGCCATCCGCTTGCCCACCTTTCCCCTGTCTCTTTTCCCTCTATTCGTCCCGTGAGTTTCAGATTCTCCAGACACTCCTTTCTCATCGCCTGTCCCAGAAATTTCTTCTCCCCCATCCTTATGCTGAACATAATCTTCCTCCTTGTTTGCCTCCTCTCCAAGACCTCATCGTTTCTCACATGCTCGGTCCTTCCAACCTCGTAGCGCGCTTAAATTCATGCAATTTGGAAACCAGTGAAAGTACAAGAAACTTGTAGAAAAGGCAGAGGGAAGGAACAGCACGTCTATGTTGTTAAACCGAGCAAGAAAAGCTCACGAAACTGCGCACTTTTAATTGTCATAGACAACTGCATCTCCAAAAGTTGATGCTAACGTACAGGATAGTAACTCGATACACCTTCAATTCAAATCAGTGGAGTTACCTATATATATATATATATATATATATATATATATATATATATATATATATATATATATATATATGATCTATCTTTCGAAGTGTCAGATTAGACCAGCAAATGTAATTCTACTCCCATACCTGGGATTGAGTCGCTCAATAATCTTTTTTCAGCCTTGACAATGTTCAGAATTGTTTTTATTGTCTCGTAGGCAAATAATTATTTGACACCCTAAAACTAATTTCCTAGGGACCCAAAGTTTCAAGATTCTCGCTACTCTATCGCAGTTTCCATGGACATGTTCTGACCTACTAGTTAGAAATGTTCAGACATTTACAGCTAATACTCACCATGACATGTACAGAGGACAGAAACATTTCCCATTCTCTGGCCATTCCATTGTTAGGAAGAAAGTTATTTACGGATAGCTTCTTCCAAAATTTACTTTATGGAGTAGATTCATTAAGAGGATGCTTCTAAAACCACTTAAGTCTTTATCTCTTCTAGTCGAGTGTCAAACGATTTATCCTATATAACTTTATAATTCTTATGTTCATAAAACGACCCCATTCACTAACGCGCAAACTTAAGAGGCGCTTGGATAGATGATAGCGTAAAAAGAAGAAACCTAAAAACTAGACATGCCCAGAATATTTATATTAAAAAAATCTTCACACTGAATATATATATATATATATATATATATATATATATATATATATATATATATATATATATCCTGGAGTAACAAATTGCCTCACATTTTTCCTGTACGAATTCATTTCATGGTCTTTTGGATTGAGTTGGATCTTTTCTAACTGATCTCTTTAGCTCTGAATTGAAATGATAATCCCTCTTGCTGTTGTGACCTCCTGATCCACTTTTCCTCTCTTCTGATAGCTTTTTTTAAAAAACATATTCACCATTCTCTTCATGGTTCTGGAACAGACATTGAAGATGGAAGCGAGTGGATGAATGTTGGTACCATTACTGAAGGCCTGAATGATATTGTTCCCTCATCATTGCTCAGTTAGGAAGACAGTGGGTTTGACACAAAACGATTTTAAACTGTTCTTCTTCTAGCTCAGTAAATGAAAGGGTTTTTCAGTGATTGACAAACGGTATCAAGATGGCGAAACGCCTTATCTGAAAATCTCGAAAAAAGAAACTCAATTAGTTTGGTGTTTTTTACATATGAAATATTTTGTAGAATAGTCAATTATGCTGTAACATGATTTGGACAATTTTGCTGTTACACCGAGTATATATATATATATATATATATATATATATATATATATATATATATATATATATATATATATATATATATGAGTATATATATATATATATATATATATATATATATATATATATATTGAGTATATATATATATATATATATATATATATATATATATATATATATATATATATATATATATATATATATATATATATATATATATATATATATATATATATATATATATATTGAGTCACTGTTAGTCACTGTGTGTTTATCTAAATCTAAAAATAAACACGCTAAAATTCACCTTCATCGCCGACGGCTTAGTGGGAGAAGTTCCGACTGACGCAAATTCAGTCGGGTTTCGATCCTAGCTAGAGGCAACCGGACGTCTAGCCACACTC